>JAPJYX010000014.1:40105000-40193084 GCA_030503985.1 Himalopsyche tibetana
TTAATCTGTCGCATATTTTGTGATTTGTCGTTCGTCCAATTGGAATGGTTTATCTTTTTATCTTCAAAGTTCAAATTTCATGGCTTAGAACAAAAAATATTGTAGTATATGTTATAATAATATTGACAAAACTGAATTTGAAAGTTTGTATCGCTTACGAAATTTTTCAAATAATCAAAGACACTGTTCGATTATTGAAAGATATGATTATATTTCGCGTCCAGCCTCGAAAACTTTTTGCATGAAAACATGCATTAAAAATATTCTAATTACGGTATGGATATTTTATAGAATATTTCGACTTTTATTCAAACACGCATAAACACATGTCCATAGGTCTTCTTCTTCTTCTTCGAAATATATTTATTTGAATTTATATATTAATAGTCGATAAAATAATCACTTTTCACAAATATGTTCGTAATAATGTCCTCGGGTCTTTTTCTTCTTCTACGAAATATATTTGTTAGCGTACTTAGACATTTCAATTATTCTAAAAGTATATTATCTACAATTTAAATACTGCAGGGCTGTCGATATATGTCCCGAGATCTTTTTCTTTTTCTACGAAATATATTTGTTAGCAAACTTAGACATTTCAATTATTCTAAAAATTATATTATAAAAATTAAATACTGCAGAGCTGTCGATATATGTCCCGAGTACTTTTTCTTTTTCTACGAAATATATTTGTTAGCAAACTTAGACATTTCAATTATTCCAAAAGTTATATTATTTACAATTTAAATACTGCAAGGTTGTCGATATATGTCCCGAGATCTTTTTCTTTTTCTACGAAATATATTTGTTAGCAAACTTAGACATTTCAATTATTCTAAAAATTATATTATTTACAATTTAAATACTGCAGGACTGTCGATATATGTCCCTAAGACTTTTTATTTTTCTACGCAATATATTTGTTAGGAAACATAGACATTTCAATTATTCTAAAAACTATCTCTATCTCAAACGACTGAAAAACTGACATGCAAGATTGCGAAACACTCAGCAATGGCCAAAGATTTGGTAGCAAGTAAAATCATCACCTGGGATGAATGCACAATGGCGCACAAACGAGCATTGGAAACACTCTAAGACACACACAGCAAGATTTTTTGGAGACGCAATGCTTCCACTATCTGGCAATTTCAGCCAAACACTCATTCATTCCAAGATCGACCCCTGCCGATGAAATAAACACTTGCCTCAAATCATCGACACTGTGGCGCTATGTGAAGAAACTTCAGCTGACGACAAACATGCGAGTTTCATTTCTAAGCGATCCGTCTGCCAAATATTTCTCCAAGCAATTACTGACTGCGTGTCGTGTTTCTGTCGACGAATCGAACAGATTGATAACGTCTCATTGAAAGACGACCTCATGAACAAAGTGTTCCCGAACATCATTGCTAATCACAAAAATCACAATTGGTTGAGTGAACGAGCAATTCTTGCGGCAAAGAACAAAGATATGGATCATTTAAACTTCACAATTCAAAATCAATCATTGGTCCACTGCATCCCTTCAAATCTATAGACTGTGTAACAAACGAAAACGAAGGAACTAACTATCCAACTGAATTGTTAAGCTCATTGGATCTTCCTGGCTTCCCACCGCACAATTTACAACTGAAAGTTGCTTCAAGTTATTAAATTAACACAACATTTATTGATTCTGAGGCGGTACGAAGTTCGTCGGGTCAGCTAGTAATATTATATTGTAATACAATGTATCTGTAAAAAAAATAACGAAATCAGTGACGTGCTGAAGCAGTGACCTCTTATTTTTTTTTAATGAAAATCGCATTTCGTTCGAAATGCACGCGATATTCATATTTTAAAATAATATTTACGTTAAAAAAAAAAATGCATTGATATTAACATTCACTTTATATTCTTCAGCTTTTATTGGACATTCATAGCTCAAATGTTGAAATAGTAACTATAAATGGAGAATTGCCAAAAAAATAAAAAACGCATGCGGCTCATAAGCCTAAGCCAGTGGCAAAGTGGAAACTTTCACAATTTCGTGAATTGTAAACAATGTTTAAAAAAAAAATTCACTCAAAATTTTAGTGAATTTTTTTACAGCTACCGATTTCTATTAATGATATTTAATGTTGACCTTTGCTAACCTAATTTTTATCTAGCCCGAGAACACTTTTTAGAATTGTATATGTATTTATATTTTGGATAAAACTATTTCATATTTTTGCCTTTCCTTCTTGTTTTACTATTATGTATTCACACTATCTAAGTAAGCAAAATACTATTGTATTTTTAGTATGGCTACATTTTAGAATAACTTCGTCCCAGTAACGGTAGCAACACCGTAGCTCACCGCCATCATGTCTTTTCAGATTTCCGCCGGGCGGACATCTGACGTTCAACGCAAGTCCGCGCTAGACTGCGTATTTTATAATAAAAATGGTACGTATTTTCCATAAAGTGCTTCATATTATGTTCACTTTACAGTCAAACAGTTTTATTCTTCAGCTAAAACGATTATTAAATAGTCGATGGCTCTGGTTTTGACTGATTACTCGTTTCTAGATAAACTAATATCTTTTCGCCATGCTGTTTAAGTGACGTATTTTTACTGAAGACCTTTCTCTAGTGATTGTAGCTGATGGCGGAAATTATCGTTTCCTATATCAATATGGCATTTGAAATTCCAGAAGGGTTTATCTGTTATATTTTGTTAATCCAGTGTTTTAAATGATGAATTAATGACACATGCGCGTCATATGAGGCGGTCAAGAGTGTTGACAGATGCACTCCGGGATCGTGTTCTACGTACCCGGTTGTTCGCTGTTATCATCTCTGGCCGTAATATTGATTTTAAAGTGTCTCTGATTGTAACCGGAACCGTCATTATCTTCTTCGTTTTTATTTCGAATGATACTTGTATCTGTACACGCCTTCGCCTTCTTTCAGGGATTCGTTAAAGTGGTGAAGAACAAGCAGTACTTTAAGAGGTACCAAGTGAAATTCAAAAGGCGTCGTGAAGGTAAAACCGACTATTATGCTCGCAAGAGGCTCACCGTTCAAGACAAGAACAAATACAATACTCCCAAATACCGCATGATCGTGAGGCTGTCCAACAAGGACATCACTTGCCAAGTGGCCTTCTCCCGCATTGATGGAGACAGAATCATCTGCGCAGCCTACTCCCATGAACTGCCCAAGTATGGAGTGACGGTAATTAAAACACTTACAAGTAATTTTGTCAATATTATGATCCAATCTTCACCACAGATAAGTGAAGGTTAAATTAGAGTATCGCGTGTCGTGGGTTATTACAGCGAAAAACTTCTCCACGATTTAAAATTATCTTTGAGAGCTTGATAATCGCGTTAAAACCACACATTATCACGACACGCTATACTCTACTTTTACCATGGAAAGGTGTTTTAAAAAAAAAATCATATAAATCCAGGCATTAACATTTTATCCATCTTTAGGTTGGCTTGACAAACTATGCTGCGGCCTATTGTACTGGTCTCTTGCTCGCAAGACGCCTTCTCGGCAAGTTAGGTCTCGCAGCTCTTTACAAGGGAACTGACGAGGTCACTGGCGCAGAATACAACGTTGAAGGAGTGGATGATGGACCAGGAGCTTTCAGGTTAATATAATGCTAACAATACCTTTTTGATTGCCTTCCAAGCTTCAATTAATTATTTATTTAAGTTGTCAGACTACTATCATTAATAAAGGTCAAAATTTCATCCACCTTTGTGATGCATGTTTTGTAATGAAACTTGACAATCTTCTGCCACAAGTACAGCTATTTTTTTTTATATATCATTTGAATAACTACTAATTTTCACAGATGCCATTTGGACGTAGGTCTCGCCCGCACCACTACTGGAGCTCGTATCTTCGGAGCGATGAAAGGTGCTGCCGATGGCGGTTTGAACATTCCTCACTCCACCAAAAGATTCCCTGGATACGACTCTGAAGCTAAGAGCTTTAATGCTGATGTACACAGGTATGTTGACACATCTATTTCTTGACTATTCGGAATGTACGTCTAGGGTTGGCTCTAGGATTTCTGCACCCGTGTGCCTATCCGAACTAAATAAGTGGATAGTACCAATGTCTTAGTGTGTCGCACACTTTGCACATCCAACACGCCAGCCTTGTGTCTGTGATACCACTAATAATCCTTTTTACACGAGCCAATGTTATAGAACTTATCTTTCAGTTTTCTATGTTCACATCATTTTTCTTTTGCAATTATGTTAGCAGCTCAAAATCAATCTGGCTCTCTTTCAGTATAACACAATGCAAACATGCACTGATGCTAATAAGAAGCTGTACTGCTGATTAAATGTTATATCATAAGATAAAAGATACACCTTGTCCTGCAATATTGGTTACTATATGTGCTCCTCTCATCCCCCTAGTAGTCTTACAATGGCTAACTAGGGCAGCTTATATTGGAGCTAAAATATGTTGCTAATAGCATTTGGTTGTGAGAATGATTCTCTCTCTTGGGAATTAGTCAAACCGGTTCTTTGTACATTTCATTCCTATGCACTTAAATGAAAATCTGGCTGGCCTACTTTATGCAGTTACTTTATTTATATTTTATTTTTTTTAACCAGGGCACACATTTTTGGCCAACACGTAGCCGACTACATGAAGGCTCTCGAGACTGATGATGAAGAAGCGTTCAAAAGACAATTCAGCAAGTATATTCGTCTTGGAGTTATTTCTGATTCTGTGAGTATTCCTTCCTGATACCTTATAAATGTTGTCAATTTTTTATATGCAGCACATTTCAGGTATTGATTACTCACAATTTATTTTGAAAGTGGATCTGACCTTTTGTGCTCGCCAAAGTATGGTTGTAGAATTCTGCATAAAGCATACTTACTTATCTTATGGTGTGCTGTTTAAATAAAGTATTTATTATTACTCTCAATTTTAACATATATGAAGTCCATGCAAAATTGCTGTTTGTATCTCTCTAAACTCACGGTGTCGAACGTGGACGACAGCAACTGTGATGAAATCTTACAAAATATCTCAGTTTGCATCTGATTTATTTGCCAAGATTTTGTCTCTTACAATAACTCTATTGTGAAATTATTACATATCGGACTATCAATAGGTGTTTAAACATAATATTTATTGATTCATCCAGATCGAGGAGATGTATAAGAAAGCCCACGCTTCCATCCGATCAGACCCCACTCACACGAAGAGTGAACCGAAAAAGAAGGAAGGCTCACAGAAGAGATGGAACAAGAAGAAATTGACATTGGCTGAACGCAAAAACAGAGTTACACAAAAGAAAGCGGCGTTCACAAAAGCTTTGAGAGCTGCTCACGCAGCTGAAAACTCTTAAGTTCATTGCCTTCATATGTGATGGCATTCTGTTTATTTTAATCATCTGGAAAATATACAGAACTTTGAGAGAGAAAAATTGTTTCATTTCTGTTCCAATGAATTTTTATTCTGCCCATATTTTTGTTGCATTGTAAAATATTGAATTTTAAATGTTAGCGAGGATATAAGTAGGCATATATATCGTCAACATATATCTGCTAAAAATGATTAGGACTGACAATTTTTTTTCATTATTTTGTAGGAGATGCAACATTTTTCGTAATGTTTCCTTCCATTTATTAACCCTTCCCATCCACAAGAAAATATTCCACCGGGTCCACAATAGATTTACAGTATTACAAGGGAAACTGGTATTTTCATTTTTTTACTCGACTTATAGTAACGACAAAAACATTTCGAAATATATACAATAGTGACATTATTTATATTTTAAAACTTCTTAACCTTGCAAAATGGTTTGAATTATTGGAACAATAGGAAATATTGGTAATAATTTTCAAGTGTTACTGTTAGAAAGAAGGATGCAGAACTTGTTGCGCGAGTCGAGCCAGCTCTAAAACGACCCCTTCGTATCCATTGCGGGTATACGGTTACACTAGGGGTTTGCAATGGGCGTGGGGTGGGCCCGGGTAAGGAATTTATTTCGTCAGAAAATATTAAAGTGCCATAAGTCAGCCATGATGATTTTAACTATTACCAGTTCTATAAAGAATCATCAATTGTAAATTTGTAAAACATGGTTTTTTTCAGGCTGAGGAGTATAAATCTGAGGTTCGGACCGGGTAATATTGTAAGATTGCAGACCCTTGGTTACACATATCACACAATGTTCATAAAAACCATTAGATCTGCTCAGAATATCATTGTAATAGATACAAGTGAAAAAAAAAAAACTCAATACTAGGGTATCCAATTTCGGGATTGATTTATTTTGAATCCCGGGATTGAAATCTTGAGTTTGCCAATTTCGTGTAAATTTACGAAATTTCCTCAAAATTTCTCAATCCCGGAATTTCGGGATCAGAAAATTGAACGGGATCCCGGGATTGGATGCTCTACTCAATACTTATTATGAAAAAAATCTCGAATGACATTCAATATAAAACTGGTGAAGGTTAATAATAATAGATTTGGTTTATATTGAAGCCAAATGCATAATGACCTTATGCTAAAACACTAAAAAAGGTACTATAATTTAAGCAATCTTTGAAAAATTTTCTTGCTGGCAGAAAATTGTAGCTTTTAATTTACAGATTTCTCAAAATGAAATGACGTGGAACCTTTTTTTTAACTCTTATTTCAAAAACCCAGGAATTTATGGATTTCTCTAAATTAAGTAATAAGGGACAATTATTTTAGCTTGCAGAGATTTGTCACTACCCAATTTAAAAAAAACCTGGGAATTTTATGGATTTGCTTGTGCCACCCCTAAAATTATTTTTTCTCTGGAACCCAATTTCGACACCCTGGTGTAGAGTACGCTTATTTCCTGATAGTGATTTCCAATTGCATATTTATTGTTTCTGCCATGCTAATTAGTTACTACCATCATTTTTTAAAATAAGACACTAAAATTTATATGTAAGAAATATACATTTATTAAGTTTGAGAATATTGCAATAGTTAAATGCCTCAAGTTCATAATTGCCAATGATAAAGACTAGCTGTAAGCCCGTTGCCCAGCAACGTGAGATTTTTGTTGCATTGTGTTTTATTTTGTTATATTTTATTTTATTTAAAAAAGTGGAGACTGGAAGGTGTGAAATCGGGGACACCAGACATTATCGACTATTAATATATAGATATTAAGACATGGCATGTTATCAATTAATGTTGAGAAAATAAATTAAAAAAATATTCAGTCATGAGCTATGAACATTGACTAGATCGAATGATTTTCTCCGGTGGCATTTAGTTAAGGTGACTTAACCCCTTTAAAAAAAACAGCAATTTGGCAGGCTCGATGGGAGAAATCTAAAGGGAGGCCAACTTTTAAATTCTTTCTGAATGTTAAATGGAGATAACCAAAATCCTAATTTCTGGACCAGGCAATTCATAACTGGCCACAGTTACTTCGCTGTCATGCCGACTTGGTTGCATCTAAGGTAAATTATAGGGAACTTAAAGAATTCTCCGTGTCTTTTGGAAAAAGAGTTAAGTTAAATAGATAAAATCCAATATTTTCAACTGCACTTAATTATTTATTAACTTTTAATTTCTGCACACTGTAGTGCATGCAACCAAGTCTAGAGGAATTTCTGGCAAAATTTTGAACACGACTAACGTTATGCTACGGAATACACCCTAAAAGAAGAGTGTGAAGCCGTAGCGGGTGGTGGTGGGTACAACATTGAGTACCCTATACTACTTCGGTGACAAAATTCCTTATACTACTCATACTGCAATAGTACAAAACAGGTATGGGGGCTATAGAAAAATAAAGAAAATCAAGAGGGGCCACGAACCCAAAAAGGTTGACAAACACTGCTCTACTATGGATCTGACATGGATTGGAAAAAAAATCTTGACAAGAGAGTTCTGGCATCTTTTTTTTAAAAAAAAAGCACTACTTGTAGCCCCTGCGCACTCATTCCGGGTTGGCATGCACTACAAGGCAACAAAATAAATGGTCAGAATTTAAATCATCTTTTGGTCATAATAAAATTCAATTTTTGGTCAGAATAAAAATACTAACGGTCAGAATAAAATCTATTATACGGTCAGATTTTCATAAACATTTTGATTGCGTCGATTTTTCAACACTTCATGTGCGAAAAAATTACTGCACATTCGACATATTTTTTTTTTTAAAATTTCGAATTCCTGCTGTTTATTTCGGGAATAAATACAATATTCGCTAATATGTAAGACTTATTCGACATTTTTGTAATATTATCTGGACATCCAGATAATCTTTTTAAAGAAATGTCGAATATGCAGTATTTTTTTACTTAAGTACTACATATTTGAGCAAATTGTATTTATTCCCAAAATTCACAGCAGGAATTCGAAATTTAAAAAAATATATCTGAACCGATTCCGCGGCGAAATTTCAAACTTTTAAATTAAAAATTGCCTGTATCTTATTTTAAATGTCGTCATTTAATTTCATCGTGTAATTTGCCAATGTTTCATGTGAATGTTCTTCTTCTGTTTTAAATATAATAACATCAGGTTTATCAATGCAGTATAAAATATATAGTCCAGTATAACATTGCTGCCCGCTTCTTTTTACCGTATTACAGCGATAATAATCCATTTCCTCGTCGTAAAGAAGATCCGTTAACCGTTGCCAAAAGATGGGAACTAGTATATTATTGTCTGTGATGGGAACTGTCAATTCATCCTTCGCGATACTAGTGATTTATTCAATGACCGTGGCGCTAGTAGCAACGTTCGCTCATTGGACGATTTGCCGGAAACAACTTCACTTTGCAGTTTTGCATCAATAGCATCGCAATACGATGACATCGTTATCATAAAAAAAATTCTGACCAGTTGTCAAAATAAATATGACCAATGTCATTTAGATTCTGACCATTTAATATAAATTCTGACCACTTAATATATATTCTGACCATAAATTATTAATTCTGACCGATACATTATGACCATTTAATATATATTCTGACCAATCTATTAAAAATTCTGACCGATATTGAATTAAATTGACCGTTTAAATACGAGCCGTTATTCAATTAATATTTGATCGTTCCGCGCAGCCTTTGAAATTTTTTGCGCAGCTAACCTCTTATCTCAGCATTGATCCCCGGTCAAGTTTTGCAAGAGTTAAATGCAATCAGCAGTCACTAAAAGTCCCTCCAAAAGTTTTGGATTTTTATATGCAAATTATTATACAGGCAAATATAAATTAATATTCTGATTGGGTTCCAATAAGAATATATTTGTGGTCAGGCTCCTAAGTGTTTCTCAAAAAGTTTGGTGACCCCTGTTTCACATCATACTGTGCACGAAATGCTAAAAATGGTTAATCAATAAAAACAAGTATAAAAAATAACCTTTATTATGTAACAAAAGTAATATCAAAATTAAAAACGAAAGGATTTCAAAAATGATTTACCCAACCGATGATTCAAATCGATTTAACCTCGGTAGTCATTATACAAGAAAAAACAGAATATTACTGATATTTATCTGACATATTATCTTTGCTTTATATAGTGTGTCCCAAAATTCACGCAAGGTTTGAATTTTTCACCATTTATGTGGAGTATTGTCAACGGAGAAAAAAGACAGTGTGACAGCCGATAGTTCAAGGTTATTAAAAATTGAGCGCTACACAAAAGAACAACACGTTTTCATTGTTGAGCAATATTTTTCAAATAATGAAGGTTTGGCAGCTATGGTTCCCAATTTTCGTACAAAATATGATCAGAATAGTGATATCAACTGTAAAGAGATTAAATCAAGACTGGAGACTGGATCAATTAGTGATATTAAATACTCGTCCTCACACAAACTCCCGTCCTTCAACAAGTCGCTCAACACAAAACATCTACTGCTCATGTTGCTTAGAGTTCAGGAACATCAATTCAGCACCATGTATTTACAGCGTATCCTCACGAAAGATTTTCATCTTCAAGCTAAGATAATTCAATTGTCTCAAGAGCTGAAGCCTACTGACCATGCACAGCAAATGGAGTTCGTTGAACAACAATGCTTGTTGGATGCTGATTATTCGAACAAAATCATCTTCAGTGATGAGGCTCATTTTCATCATAATGGCTTGGTTAATTCACAAAATTGTCGCATTTGTGGTTTAGAAAACCCACGAGTGATTGTTGAATGCATCTACAACGTGTTACTGTTTGTTGTGGGTTTTAGGCTGGAGGCATCATCGGACCATTCTTCTGCAAAAATGCAGTTGATCAGGCAATAACAGTTAATAATGGTGCTCACTATAGCGACTTGATAATCTAGTTTTTTGCAATTGCAAGATATGGATGTTGACGACATGTGGTTTCAGCAAGACGGTGACACATACCATACAACCCGAGAAACAATTCAATTATTATTCATCAAAATTACTTCTTGCGTGAATTTTGTGACACCTTTACATATATTCAAAATTCATACAAAAAAAAAACAGTACCTGTCTTATTATTATTGCAAAAAGTTGATCAAATTCATTGCAACCAACCAGGGTGGACAAGCCGTGTACACTTGATACAATTTTAGGTGTAGGTAATTTGTTATTGATACTGGAAAATCTGCTGTTTTTTTTATATCATGATGCAGCATAAGAAAACTTATCAAGAATCAAGACAATATATTACAATCTAAAGCAAAGCATGTCTTTAGATTCAGTTCTTTACAAAAAAAGGAATATACCAGGATTCTATCTTGTAACAATATTTCGAAAGAAAAAAAAACTCCAGTGTTCGTATGGCAACTTAAATAAGACAAAGACTAAAAAAGATTCATGCTAAGGTAAATTATAATCGAAAATGGACTGTCTTTCGACTTTATTGAAATGTGTGCATCGACCGAATTACTAAAAAGTGATATAAAATAATGAGCTTATTGATGACTGTTTTGCATTAATTATATCAACAGTATAGTGTACTAGCAACAGTTTGAAAATGTGGAATGTTTCCTCAACATGTGATTTTCAAAAAAATACATTTTTTTACTCATTGGTCAAACTGTTTTTGAAAGCAAAGTTTGAATATTGTGAAATGTTCATTATCAAACTGAATAAAAAAATATATTTTATATCAACATTTTTCTGCGTCAGGTTCAATGTAAACCTCATTATCAGATATATCACAGTTATTAACAATAATAGAAATAAATATGAAATGTCGAAAATACCACATGGCAATATTGTGTGGCAGATGTCTATTCACTTTCAAAGTGTTCCGTCAATCCTCAGTAGAAAAGCACATATTTTAAGAAATATGAAGACCGGTTTCGTTTACAGCAAACTTTATCAACTGGTGATGACATTATCATCAGTTAGTAATGCTTGTGGTGAGCCAAACCGATTTTAATTTTCAAAAAATGTGGAAGTAAAAAAAATTTTTTATACACAACACTTTCTTCATCGTCCGTCCCGTACTTGTAATCCGTAATTATAAACAAAATTTCATCTTTCGCCATCAACATTCATATCAACATTCCATTATTTCTCTCTGGCTATTTGATGCGATCTCCTAAAACTAATGCCACCTGTTTTTTTATTCTTTTACATCCGGCATTAGCAAAAATTGGATTCTCGGGTGGCCCGTAGGTGACAATGGACATTACTTGGCTGGAATATTTAAAAATACATACATTATTCATATATCTCAATTGTATATTTTGAGGGGTGTGCAACATAATAATTTGTTTTTATCTCAACCGCACTGATAACGCGGTTTATTGTTGTCATATTTTTTGTATACAAAGTAGACGTATGCCGTAGGATGCCAATTCATGTCATAGAAGACAATAGTATTTTGTTAATGACATTTATTGCAAACTAAACATGGCAATAGTGAATGAAAAATCTACCATGTGCGTCCCTTAACTTTTTGAATCATTGAAAACGTCTTAATAATCAAAGTATCATATAGTAGTTTCGTGGAATCAAAGATAATATGATTTATAAATTCTGTGGTGAAATCAATTTCTATCATATAATTTTAATATGGTAAGACGGTCTCGTAAAGCAGTGCCACTGGCAGGTGAGACTGCTTTACGAGACCATCTTATTTTTCACCATTTAGAATATCACTGGAGTCGTTGCTTATTCATAAGAGTGAGAGGTTTATTATTCCACATATCGTTTGGTTACATTAGAAGAAAAAAAAATCTTAAGCTCTTTCATAGTTTTATTTGGAAACACATGCGTAATTTTGGAAGAAGAGTTCAGATTGGGAAATTATAACCAGAGAAGCAAAATTAAGTATTATTAAGTATTTCGACTGAGGGTGTTTGATGGAATTTCAATATCAAATTTGAATTGTTTGAATTTTGTACTTTTCCATGAGTTTTGTCGCTAACGACCCGGGCTTCGCCTTTCGGCATCTTCAGGCATAAAGGCAAAAAAAAAAAAGAGAAGCAAAAGCCAATATATCAAATTTCAGCAGTAAAGAGGTTAATAATATAAAAATAAGATTAAGTATTTTGACTGAGGGTGCTTGATGGAATTTCAATATCAAATTTGAATTGTTTGAATTTTGTACTTTTCCATGAGTTTTGTCGCTAACGACCCGGGTTTCGCCTTTCGGCATCTTCAGGCATTCAAGTGCACGGATGAACTTGAACTGACGTTTAGTAAATGAAAGTTTCGTGTTTATATAAGAAATAAATGCATTACTGAGTCCAAAGCCATTGCTGGCGAAAAGGATAAGCTCGTGGGAATGCCAACAGATTTGAGTAGTAAGTAGTTTCAAGAATTATATTATTTGTTTGTCGGCAAAGGTTTTATGATTATATAGGGTATAGAAGTGGAGATGCCGGAAATTTTAGTATTTCATTTAAAATCGGAAGTATAAGTATTGAAGATAAAAGTGTCAAAGGACATAGATCATACTAGGTATTGGCGTAGAATCATTTATTTAGGAAATACAATTCTTAAAATTAAAAAACAGCTAGCTGATAGTGTTAGACCAGCTTTTTACTGTAAAAACTCTTTAGGCAAATTATTAGTTAATAATAAAGATAAAATTCAAAAAGTACAAAATTCAAACAATCCAAAAAATAAGATTATTTGAATGTCTAGTACAGGCGTGGGGAATCTGCGGCCTTTTTGTTACTCTGGTGCGGCCTTCTGGCCAATTCTCTAATTCTGTAATTTTTTGTCATTACAAAAAAAAAAGTCCCACAGTGGTGATTTTGATGGGTGAAATCCGCAAATTTCTGGGCTTCAGAAATTGGCATGAAATTGTTTCCTGCCAAAAATTCTCTAGTCAATGTTTACTGCAGCCTTTATGTCGAATCAGAAAAATGAATGCGGCCTTTTAAGAATAAAAGCTTCCCCACCCCTGGTATAGTACAAAATTGAAACAAAAACAATTCAGGAGTCAAATAAACTCTTATTTCATAAATATAATAGATTTATCATCTTAATCGATTCAATAGCTAGTTTTCAGTGAACCAGGTTCAGTTATTAAACTCACTCTATTTCTTCTGATGATGGTGTACTACCCTGTTTAGCGAATTCAGTTTTCACACACATCTCGACGTGCTTCTGTTCCAAAGGGAGAAACGGAATGTAGTGATCGATGAGATGTGATGATATAGATGCAGCATTTTTGAATCCACCTGAACATTTTAAGGTTGCATGAATGGTAAGGGCAAACCTCACACAATACATAATTAATATGCAAAGGACTAAGCGCTAGGGTTTCTCATAGGATTTCGACAGGTGACATGGAGTCTCACATTTTTATTGAGTTTGTGAAGTATGAAAAAAATATCTTCATGAAATGTAAAGAAAAGCCTATTCCTTCAAATATACTACTATTTCATAGTTATAGTCAAAATTATCCACCTAGATATTGATACTTATCTCTTCAGTAAATACGTAATTTGATCAGATATAACTTGTATGAAAATATACAGCTTTGTTCTTGATTTATTTTACCTAATAATTGGTATCTGAAATGACTAAATATACTTTCGATGGATTCGTTTTTATTTTATTTTTATAATATATCAGAATAGTAAAATTAAAATCATTCGTTCTTAAACAAGCATTTGTGTAAGTAAGATTGTCTGAGGATGCCTCTGAAAGAGGCGAAACACGTGTCACAGTTTGTAGCACAATACGTGGAATAATCTAAGTTATTTTATATTTTAGACTAAATATACATTTTAATCGTTGGCTGGCTGTTTAAAACAGCCAAAATGTATACCCTGAGAAAGCATAAATATATTTTTTTGTGTCACATATATTAAAGATAAGCCTATCAGTATCTTGACTATATACAGGCCGGCTCTAAACATTTGGCCACCCCGGGCAAGATTTTGTTTTCTTCCCCTTGTTCCGCCCTATTTATAAAATTCCCTAAGGTGATTAGGAATTTGGCCATCTCTCCAGACTTAAGATTGATGAATGCAACAAATAAATAAATTGTAAAAAAAATACTCACCTGTCGATGCAAAAGACCCTTTACGAAGAATCTGTTCAAAATCTGACAGCTTCAGAGAATTCCTTTTCTTGTTTAATTTCAAAACTTGCTGAGCAATCTCATTTCCGTTTGTGTTAGATAAAAATATGAAGATAGTTTGTCTGTAAATGTAGATCAGGAAATAGTGTTGTATCCAGACATTTTATTTTGTAGTACAAAGAAAAAAAAGTTAACCGATCTCACCGGTAATCGACTCCACCCACATTCTTGTGATGATCCATGAAAGGTTTAAGAATGTCCAGCACACCTTCAGGTATATCATTCACTTCATCAAATATGAAGACAGCGTTTCCACATTTTTTTACAATATTTGTTATGTCACTTTTCAATATACTCTAGAAATGGAAAATTTTTGTCAAACCATTAATACTTCTTTTCATAACCAATTATGGATATTATCATTCATTTTATATCAAACATGCAATAATTAATACACTAGATTATTGTCGAAGGTGACGCGCGAATATATTTTGGATGACTTTGCTCGTATCACAAGTGCCCTCAGTGAACTCATCTAAGGTGTACAACAGTTCTATTTCATAAAAAGCAAAATAGAGAGGCTATTTGTTCATCGAATTTCTAAGTTACAACTCAATAGAAATGTCATCAAAGATAGAATTATAAGACTGAACACAAATATACAGTATCAATTTTTCAATAATTGTAGATATTTTTAGATTTCTCAAACTAAAAATACTTTCGCTAGATTATTTTATATTTATATATCCACAAAACTTTATCACTATTTGTCACTAAATTATTATCACTGAATCCCAGGTTGCCTCCCAGGTTGGAAATCGCTGCCCTATATAAATATAATCATAAAACCTTTTCCGACAAACAAATAAATACAATTTAAGATTTCGACTGAAGGTGCTTGGTGGAATTTCAATATTAAATTTGAATCGTTCAAACTATGTACATTCTCACAAATTTTGTCATTAACGACCCGGGTTTCGCCTTTCGGCATCTTCAGGCATTCAAGTGCACGGATGAACTTGAACTGACGCTTAGCAAATGAAAGTTTCGTGTTATATATAAGATATAAATGCATCACTGAGTCCAAAGCCACTGCTGGCGAAAAGAATGAGCCCATGGGAATTCCAACAGATTTGACTAGTGAGCAGTTTCAAGAATTATACTTCCAATTATAATTCCAAATACGGACAGTCATAAGCTCTTTTTCCAAGAAATTTTAGAAATCAACAAAGCACAGCTGCAAAATCTTCCGATTTTAAACGAAATATCAAATTTTCCCACATCTCCACTTCTTTACCCTATATAACCATAAAATCATATAATCATAAAACCTTTGCCGACAAACAAATTATATAATTCTTGAAACTGTGAAACTGAAATTTCACCTAAATACCTTTTCACCTAAATACAATTTTTCAAACTACTCACTACTCAAATCTGTGGGCATTCCCATGGGCTTATCCTTTTCACCAACAGTAGTAGGTGTCATATTTAAGATATTTATGATAAAGTAAAGATTTTGGCGATAAAGTTAAGTACTCAATACCCATCGATCATAATATTATTACTGTTGAAAATCTAGTTTTAAATCATTTTTTAATCAAAGACATTGAGGCATCACAATTATTCTAAGAAAAATTCATGTGTCAAAAATATTTTGTAAGAGAATGTGCTTCACCTGATATTCCTTGATGCGGGAAGGATCCGGAAAATCATTTCTTCCAATGTACATCTTCATATATGAGCTATCGAGCCCTCTTTTATAGAAAGCTTTCACTAAGAAATCGATGAGAAAGTTTTTACCAGTTCCTGGCCATCCATACAGTGATATAACCAGGGCTTTATCACTGTCACCTGGTTTTCTATTAACTTTGTAAGCATTTAATATGTTCACAACCCTTTTGGCAAGAGGTTGGCCGTATATATGTGACTCAATGTCTCCACGTAGCTCTGAAAAAAACTAGTATGAGCTTTGGTACAAACCATTAATATCTCATAGTAGGTATTATACACAATTCTATGTGTATTTATCAAATAAACATGATCACCAACATAAATTCCATATTGCTGTCTTAAGCATATTTCTGCTACTGCTAAATATATTTTTACAAATACAAAAAAAAAAATTGCACATCATCACATACAGATATTTCATATTTCAGTAAATTACTTGTTTCCAAATGTATAGAGTTGAAATTCATAAAAATAAATTGCTAAAAATCTTATTATATAATTGTGCAATTTTTCAACAAAATCTATATCATATGCCAATGCTTATACGCCGACCGCTTAAGTTTAATAAACTCTTATAGCTCCTCTTCACAATGGGCCATCATATTCATCCATTGAAAGCCTCAAGCATCATCGGTTATTGTTGCTGTCTACGCGCTGGCCAATCATTCAGCATCATCGCTCGAGTGGTCAAGAATGGAACTCAAAACAGTAGCTGCTGCAGCCGTTTATTTATTTTTCACCTAAAAGTATTATCAAAACGTTTGCAACAATAACTACACGGTAACTACGTACTGAATGATGGACCAGCGAGTACTACCCACCGTTTTCCTTTGATGTTTGCTCAAAAAACCCTACGGCACATTGCAGTGAACCGACATAATGGCCCATTGTGAAGAGGTGCCATTATAGTTATTCGAACCTTCGAGGTGGCCAAATAAAAATAATAGAAACACTCACGTTCGATATCGATCGGTATATATGTATCTGTGCAACATTCTAAAAATTGACAATATCCAAAATATGTTCCGACCGCTGCGATAGACACTCCCACACTGGTTAGTGCAAAAAATTCAGCTAAGCAACTTTGACATAGAAAGCTTACAGCTACAACAATGCTCCATAAGGCCTTACGAATCTTCATATTCCTTCGATTCTACGTGGATTAGGAAAAGAAAAATATACAAAAATAAAAATTTATCACTTGTTTCACTGTACATTGATCAGGGCTGGCTCGTGGCTTATGCAAAGTGTGCAACTCACACAGAGCACTATCCACTCATTTAGTTATATGTTTTTGATGCGTAGGAATCCTCGAGCCGGCCTGATATTGATAGTTTCGATAAATGTATACAATAAATTGATGTAACATACAATACAAATGTATTGTACATAAATATGTAATATACTGATATTTTAAGATTAAATAAATTTCGTTAAGACAAAATAGATTATATTTTTGCTGTGTAGAATTTAAAAATTACAAACCTACTGTCAAACTGACGTAAATTCCATAGACAATATATACATAAGAAAAATTCATAAGTAATCCAGCATGAATTAGGGGTCAGAAACGTAAAAGCTGTAAAGTTGCACAGTAAAAAGTATTTACAGTCAACCTTCTATATCGTCGAGATAGGGGACTATGCCAGGAATGGCGAACCTTTTTGGGTGCGCGCGCCAAAAATCCTCAAATACTATTTTTTGATTGTGTGACGTGCCCAAGCAGTAAAAAAATGAACAAAATAGAAAAAATAAAAAATGGTTTTTTTCTGAATTTTATTTACGAACTTAAAAAATGCTATAGAGTTTGTTAAAATAAAGATTTTTTTTTAAGCTTGGAAATCGTTCGCGTGCCATCCAAATTCTCAAACGTGCCATAGGTTCGCCATCCTTGGACTATGCTATAGAACAGTAGTGCACAAACTTTTTGAACGAAGGGCCATTTTACCAATTTTCTAATCATTCGCGGGCCGCAGAGAGTAAAAGTGTTGAAAAAAATCGCTTCTTTCTTTTTTATATTTTTCTAATTTTTAGGAATTTGAGAGTATGTCCTCAAAGGGATTTTGCAAATGTTTAATTATTCACCGAGTTATAGCGATTTTGGTGACGCAGCAACTAAGCTGGCCCGACCGGAACAAATCGAAAACTCAAAACTTTAAACGCATTTTTCTCGAGACTACTTTTTTCAAGCTGGCGTGCATATTTCAAGTTCTTAAGGACTTTTCCGAGGTAGGGTGATTTTTTTACTAATTGAGACTCTGGGACTCCTTGAGAGACTCTTTTTTTAATGATCAGAAGGTTTGAAATCATGTACGCCAGTACACCAGCTTTTTTTGTACCCCTCCCTATACCAGCCGATAACTTTTCGAGTTTTGAATTTATTCATTTTTTTTGTTTATCCTTAAAATATAAATAAACGAATGGTAAAACAATGGAAAGAAAAAAAAATCTTTGCTTGTTTTTTACAGAGCTCAAAAAACACCCAAAATTCGTTCTTCTAGATTCGAATATCTCCTTAACCCTTTCCTTACCGTACTAAAAAGTCCCTTTGTAGATCAGACAGTACCATGCAGTAACCGTCTAGAATTTGTCATATAAACGCATTTCTAAAGCAACATGACAATTTCAAAAAATGCCATATGGTTTTACATAGTGTATAGTATGTACTTGTTTTGTGTCATAATTTGTGGCTAAAACCTGAAAAACTTATACAAATCATGCATAATTGTCGAAAGGAGCAAGAATCCAAATTCTGTGCAACAGCTAGTAGACGGGACGTGTCTCGATCACGTTTGAAACAGAGATAACGCTGACTGTATCTCTGAGTCAGCGTTACGCAACTAATAATCGTTGTCGGGCGGTGAGCGGTTGGTGGAAGGGATAAGGAAAGAATCAATCACACGCGTAAAAACGTTATCTAAGTAAAACAATGTATCATATAAAAAAATAATGAACATTTTTGATACATTATATGTACTTGAAAACTTGCAAAGAAAATAAAACTTTTTGATAAACATATTTAAAATTATTACAAAAAACCCAAAATTTGGCGGTTTATACGTAAATTAATTTACGTAACAGAATGTATGACACCGATTGAAAGACGAAAAAAAACATATTGGTACTATGAGGGCCGGCGCCACCATACAGGCGAAATAGGCAACCGCCTAGGGCGTAAATCATAAGGGGGAGCATAAATTTGGTACTAAAATTGTTTTTTATACACCAACATGTGGAGTATTTTTGAAGTCAATACTGCACAACTACCTACGATAACAATAAATATCGGAAAGTTATTGGACATTCATTGAAACGTTCTTGACTTGATTAGTATAGAATTATACAGGGCTTTTTTTTACCCTGTAACGCGGCGGAACGGCGTTCCGGCACCTTTTTTTCGTAAAATTTTATTTTTTCTATTTTAAAACTTAGGTATCATAGGACCCATAAATTAATGTCATGCAAAAGATTATTAGGGACTATTTACATGACGGAAATTGGGAAAAACTGTGGAAATCATTGTAATTGGAATGTAATTTTGGATAGCGTTTTTAATAAATTACATAATTTTTTAATGTTATGTTACATAATTTATGTAATGTTCTTTGTTTAATTTTCATTTGAAATTTCTAAAATAAATATAAAAATATGTATATTTTGTTTTATTTTCTATGCATTATATGAAAAGCCGCCTTTAATTTTATCAAAATGATATTCGAATATATAATAAATAATATCCCTTCTTAGAAAATGCTCGAAAAAAGTGCGTTCCATTATAACTAAGGAATCTGATTTTTTTCATATCTAGTATTGAAATAACGTTTCACTACTGCAAGGTTTCCCAAACTTATTCTGGGATGGAACACTTCGCAACTCCGGAAATTTCAACGGAACACTTAGCTTAATTTTTGGGATGGGTAATTCGTAATAGTTTTTTTATTATTAAAATATCACATACGAATTAAAATTAACAAATCGTTTAGGGGGGTATACTAGTGTAGAAATTTTAAAAAATCGATTCTGTCTATTTTATATTTTTGATGCTTATAAATGCTTAGACATTTGAGAGTATGTACTCAAAGTGATCTTTCAAAATTTTAATTATTTACCGATTTACAGCAACTAAGCTGGACCGACCGGAACAAAACGAAACTCAAAATATTAAACGCGTTTTCCTCGAAACTACTTTTTTCAAGTTGGCGTGCGTAATATCTCAAGTTCTACCCTACCGATTTATTTTAAACTTTCTTTATACATCCTTCTATGGCCCGTAGCAGATTTGAATTTTAAAATTTGTTTTTTTTTCAAACGGTTTTTTTTTATTTCTCCGAGGTACGGGCGATAGCGACATTTTTACTAATTAAGAATCCGTTACATTTTTGGTTGGAATTATGTACGCCAGGACACCTTTTTTTGGACCCCTCCCAATTTGGACCCCTCCCGATAACTTTTCGAGTTTTGGATTTATTTATTTTTAAAATTTGTTATGTATTTTTAAAATATAAATAAACGAATGTTAAAAAATGGATGGTAGAAAGTTTCTTTGATTAATTTTTACAAAGCTTTAAAAAACACCCGAAATTGGTTTACACATGTTAGCAAACCTCATTGATCATTTACTTTTGCCTAAATCTTTTTTTAATGATTGCATTTTCACAGTTTTTTACGCTATGGCATATATTTTTTCATGGAAATAGAAATAGTTTCAAGCCTGCATAGCAGAACGTTGACATTTGCTTTAAAAATGCTTTACATCGTGGCCGTTGTAGAATTTATTGTATGCCTACTGAGATTTGATATCTTAGAAAGGATTGCAGAAAAAAATTCGCGAATTAAGTCTTGTAGAATTTTCAATCAATTGAATATAATGATCGTACAACCATTGTTTATTTGTTATTTGGTAATACTATTTATCTAATAAAATCATTTTTTCTTGTTTTGTATTGTATTGCGTTTGGAAATCTATTTCGGTCCACTTCAATATTTATTTTGAAGGGTCAAAGAAAACTCGTACAACGTACTCTTGGCTTTTAATGACTTTGATGATTTTGGGTGTGATAAAATAATCCTTCACCTTCGGCGATAAAAATTTGACACAATTTTTGTTGTCGTATTCAATTTATATTCAAAACCTCCTCTTTTACCTAGATATTTTACATCATAACATATGTGGAGATAGACCATAACTCGCTTTTCAATATGATGTAGAAAATGTTTAAATGTGTTGCAGCGTATAAAACCATTCCAATTTTTTATGGAAAATCCACTTTGGAAGATCTACTCTGGCTCCACGGAACATAGATTGGGAAACCGTGCACTACTGTATGCTCGATGTTGCGGCGATGTGAGCGTGCAACCCTAATATTGTTTTTACATTTTAACACAGAAAGCCAGGCGAACAAGGGTTTGTTTTACAAAGAGTCTGCGCGAACATGTGTGCATTTTGCCGAGTGTAAGTTTACACAGCAAAAAAATCAACAGTATCATCTAGGTTCTAGAAAATAGTATTTCTTTAGATAACGATTAACCATATAATTTTAATCAGCATTTGATGATTTAGGGCATTTAGTGGCATAAAAATAGCGTGATATTATTTCCATGGAAAAAAACATTTTTTGCGAGAGCTTTTGTTTCGTTTTCAAATAAATATGGGTAACATCTTTAGGCAAGTTAGGACGCGTTACGATTTTTTACTGAAAAATATAACGTTTGTTCTTTGGGACTTTTACGAAAATGAAATTAGTGACGAAAATAATTCTTCCACATTCAATATTATTTTATAAAAAAATGATGACAAAAAATAGTTATAACTTAAAAAAAAACAGTGATAATTTAATACTTTCGATGGTTTCGGCGGTAACTTTGTGGAAGTTCAAAGCAAAGCAGCGCTAAGTTTGTTTAAGTTCACTTATGCAAACTTTGCGATAGTAAGTCTGAAGATGCCTCTGAAATAGGCAAAACACGTGTCACAGTTAGTAACACAATACGTGGATTAATCAAAGTTAATTTAAATGTTCTATTAGTGATAATTTAATTTGTGTAAAGAAAAAAGTTTTATAATACATATTTACTAATTGATAATTTTGCGTAAATTTAATAAACATTACATTTTTGACCATTCACGAATGAAATAAATTCAGTATTTTAGAATAAAGTTTTCTAAGTTCAAATGTTCTTAGGTTATTTTAAAGAATAGCGTCGTGAAGCATTTGACGTTTAATCGAAATTGCCGCCAACACAGAAATCGTTCGTTTGTGAATTATATGTTTTAATTAATTATACAAATCTAAAAAGCGTTATGATCTTTGATTACTGTCAGAATAAATGAAACAAATAAATGTATATCCAATCGTACCAATTTTGCCGCGAAATCGTTAATATTGGAAATTATGTGTAACTACTTATACATCTTAGTTTAGATTCGATTGAATATACATTTATTTTTTTCATTTATTCTGACAGTAATCAAAGATCATAACGCTTCTTAGATTTGTATAATTAATTAAAACAAATAATTCACGAACGATTTATTTCGCTTTATCGCTGTACATAACATGGACGGTAATGCGTTTTTTTAAAAATTAGGAGTTGACTTAATCTGTGACTTTTTCTTACGCGTGCATACGTGGGCATAATCTAATTATAATGTCTATGATTATTACATCTGACGTTTGTTGCCACAGACCATAAACTAATATACTTTTCCACAGACTAATATATTTGACAGAAGCTTGATTTATTAGTTTATGGCTTGATTATACAAACATTTTCTTTACTTGGGTATCGAATTAATTGCTGTACCATTTTTAATAAATGGAGCCAATCACATTTTCCGCGCACTCTCTCTCCATGTCATGCCGCATATGTTTACAGCAAAAATCAGAAATGATATCTATCTTTCAAATTCGCGACTCGCTTACTATTTATGAGAAGGTTATGACTTGCAGCGACGTTATAATTTTGAAAGGGGACAATTATCCCGATCGCATTTGCGACGAATGTCTAAATGAACTCGATATCGCGTCTAGATTTAAACAGAAAACTGAAGAATCCGATAAAATTCTCAAACGTCATCTCGTCATTCCAGAGAATACGGTGAAACAGGAGCTTTACGATAGCGACAATTGCTCAATGCACGATTGCAGCGTTTCACCCTCTCGCGAGATTACTTATTCAGGCCTCGAAGAGGATGTAAAACCTTTGAAATATATCGACAGAAAAGATGAAAAAAATCTTGTCAAATTTAAAATTCGTAAAAAATTAAGCGATCGAAACAAAACAAAATCTCGAAAAATTATCCAAGATCTTTCTGTTTTAAGTAAAGAAAGTTCCATTCAAAAAAATCTTACTGATGAGCTTGATAGTATCGAATTGGATTCGCTCCGAAAGTTGGGCAAACGCAATTCAAGAAAGAAGACAATGAAAAGACACACTAAACAATCCAACGAACTAAAATGTGAGACTTGCAATCTTCTCTGTCAAAACAAATGGGTGCTCAAGGTGCATATGAGGACGCATTCTGGTGAGAGGCCTTTTCAGTGTGATCTCTGCTTGAAACGATTTGTGTCTAATTCTAATATGAGAATGCACAAGCGATTGACGCACGATGACAACAAACAGGTGAATAAGCTTATTTTGTTTCAATTAACCAACAGGAAATTATGCATTGTAAACAACCACCTTATGAAGAATTCTATCATAAAAAACATTAATTTGTATGAATTGAATTCCAAAATTGAGCTGAAATAGGAAGGTATTATTTAATTGTTTGATTAATTTCAATTTCCAGTATCATTGTGGTTATTTGGCGGTGTTTTTTTGTTTACCAGGTATGTTCAGAATGCGGTAAATCGTTCAGCTGTCTTACATATTTAAAACGGCATCTGGTGATACATTTTGACGTAAAACCTTACGGATGTACCATATGTGAAAAGCGATTCACCACCAAATCATATTTGAAAGAGCACATAGCAAGACACAGGGGGGATAAGAGATTTTTTTGTGAAATATGCGGCTCAAAATTTATATCTGTTGTCAATTTAAAACAGCATATGCTTGTGCACGGTGTTCAAAAAAGAGATTTCAAAAGGTGAGTTCACATTTTCTGATCATTTGCATGATATCAGATTACTTAATTCTTAAATTATTCTTCTCATGTTTTGTTTCTTTTAGGCATCAATGTACATTCTGCGATTATAAGACAACTGGTAAAGTAGATCTTGCAAGACACATTCGTAAACACACAGGAGAAAAACCTTTCCGATGTCCGCATGACGGATGTCAGTCGGCTTTTTCTGGAAAAGCCTCCCTGAACTTACATATTAGGTGAGTTGCAAAATAAAGCTACTTACTCTTAGCGCCTGTACGCACTGATGGCTGACCGCCACTGGTATCATTCCCGATTTGCAGTGCTTGTGGTGTAAGCGTTTTTCATACAAAATAATATCCGCAGTTAGCATTGTAAAGATAAAAATAATAAAACATTTTTAGTACTTTTCCCACATAAAATTTATTAGATCAGGACCGGTTTCGCTCATGATGAGAATTGTCAACTAATAAGAAAAACAATAAAACAGTGATACTTATACAAAAGTTAAGTGATAAAAACAAGGTATGACAAACAATTGGTATTACAACCTAGCAAAAGAATTGAAGCAAAATACAAGGAAAATAAACTATAAATAAAAAGTTGAAGACCACTTAGCAATGAAACTATTATGACAAAAACCAATTAGGTATGAATTATCATTACCAAAGTAAAAACCAACAATTAGTGTATATAATAAACTCTACTGGATTTTGCAAACTCAATTTGGTTGACAGACATTAAGATTTATTTATTATATACATATTTTTATTATAATGCCATTCCACCAAGTATTGACAGTGAACACCTTAAAAGTGATTGTAAAGATACTTTTGATTAAAAAAAAAATTTCATAACTATTTTTACTCAGACTTTTCAAGTACGTGTATTTTATTCTAAGAAAATGGATTTCGAATATACGAAACTTTTTTTGCTCGCCATCAACTATGCCTACTATCCGCAGAATACAGACCCACAACAATACAAAGGTAAGGCTAAGCGTAAGTTGAGACGCAGTGCAGAACAGAATTGGCAAGTGCAGGCAGGCAAAACAGAAATGTGCGATCAGCGTGTGCTGTGGCATATATGAATGACAAATAATTTGAAGTTTAATTAAAACTTTTACATTACAAAACCTACCGCTGCACAAAAAAACACACTATTTGAATTCTGTAAAGCAGTGGTCACACAACTGATGTATTTGAATGACACAATGATCCATAATAACTTTTTTAATGTCTTTTAAGAATAGTCTACATGAGTAGTATCGTATAAACAAAGTTCAGTTCGCACTAATTCAATTAGTTTCTCGGTCATTTTTACAGCGACGTTAAAAGAAAACGTCCAAACCTGCACGCATTATTTCAGAAATTTGTGCCGGCTTTGCAGCGGACCGCAGCACAGGGTAGATGAATGTCTGCATCACACGTGTCTGTTCACTTAAAACAAAATCTGTCCTGCGTCTCGGCATATGCTTACCCTTAATGTGGTTGTGTTGTGTTATGTTTTGATACGCGTTTTGTGTTTTTTTTATTTCTATACAATGCAATAATTTGTTGCATTCGTAATTGCTCTCTATTGTATATTGCTGATTTATAGCTTATATTTGGAACAAACCATATCGCTGTGTCTAAAGTGGATGTTAAATTAACTGTTATTATTGTGTTTGTTCATTATTCAGAATTCACACAGGTGAAAAACCTTACTTATGCAGCGAGTGTCCGGCCAAGTTTTCTCGCGGAGACAAATTCAAAAACCATATGCTCAAGAAACACAATATAACTGACGTTGGACCAAGCAAGAGATCAAAATTAGTTATCAGAGAACTAGCTGAGGCTGCTGAATTAGGCTCACTGTTACCCATTCCAATGGACATTTTGAAAATAAACAATAATAAATGTTTGGTCGTGTGATCATCCGTACGAATTAGTTAAAAATTATTGTACAAATGGTTTTTCGAAGGTGGCGACCTCCGACTCACTATTGATTGGTGTACCTTGTCGTGTAGTAAAGCAATAACTAAAAAGATGTATGGATCGTTTATTTTTCATAGAACCGGCCAAACACCTATAAGAAGAATGTTAAATAATCCCGCATTAATCGTTCCCCGATTTACCGAAAATAATTTAAGAGGTCAAAGAAAAATCCAAGAGAAAAACCAGTTGACTTAGAAAAGTACGCATGTTTGAGGGGTCTTTGTTAAAATTCTTTAACTTAAAAAAAGTATCAAACTGCAAATAGGAAAGTAAGTATTAAGAACCTTTAAAATATGTACAGTAGAACTCTGATCTACCATTCTTGCATTCTTCGTTTTTCCACATGGATTGTTTATTTATCATGATGTCGTCTCGGCCAAGTCTCATAATATCAATGTTAAGTAAGCTGCGCTAATCGTTCTTCGATTAATCAAGTTCCCCACACTATTATCTAAATATTACCGTCCTGTCACAAATATTATCCCGATTGACCTATTCGTTGAATAATTTTTTGCTTATTTATAGTCTTGCTTTACATCTTGTTTCGCCATTTTTTCTAATTCACAACTAAAATGATTAAATGAAGTAAATTAGAACTATAGCTAAGAAACTGAAAACAAATAAACATGTTGAAAAAAAACCTGGAGAAAAACAAATTGACGTAGCAAAAAGAGTTACCTTACAAGAGTATGCGAGTTTAAAGAATCTGTTAAAATTTAAGTGCCAAAATGAAAATTAGCAACATAGTATGTATAAAGCCAGTGGTCGGTAAACTCACTAGTCTACTGAACCAAATGTTTACTATACAACGATTGAAATGTCTTTTGAGAGCCAAATTTTTAAAACTTAAAAACTTAGGTACCATTGTTATTTACTTGATTTGGGTACTCCTATGTTGGCTTTTGCTAATAACATTCCTAACCCGATTGAGGTGTGTTCGCTGAGATCGCCCCTTCCAACTATAAGTTTTAAGAACGAAAACCGATTTCTGTGCGCAGTTTCAATCGCACTGTATGTGGTATTTTGTGGAAGAGCCACACTCAAGGGGCCAAAGAGCTGCATGTGGCTCGCAGCCGCACTTTCCCAACCACTGTATTAAGCAATTAAAAAAAAAAATCTTTAACTTTTTAACTGCTGCTGGGTGTACATATAGCGGTACCTAGCACGCCACGAATTTTATTGCAAAAATAAAACCTTCTAAATATATCATTATTGAAAATGTAAATAAATAAATAGATTAGATTTTCCACATTATCGGTTTTTCCGCATTTTCCGTTTGTTTAATATGGTCCCTTGAAACAGTATAATCGGGGCTCCACTGTACATTGTAGATATTATTATATGTATGTTTCTTGTATTTATAACTTGTATGTGATAAGATAATTTTTCTTATTCCTAAAATAAATTCATGGTTTTAAGACACCTTAACAATGCCGTGACAATTTGATATTTAGTTTTTTTGTATTACTTTCTGAAAGATGAAAATTTGATGCAAATTAAATGTAACGGTTGGCAAAATAAATTTCCAGACCCAAGTACATGATTAGTGAATAAGAATGTAGAGCCAGATAAACAGATCCAACAGTAGCAGTGGGAGACGATTAAAGAATTTATACTCGATATTCTTTTTTTACAATAATTATTTTAATTATGTGTTTGTCTGTCCGTCACAAGAACTTCTCAGAAATGGTGAACAGTAGTAATGTGAAATAATCTCATATGATTCTGGCTATTATTTGTGTCAACTGTGCTTTTTTCAACTTTTAACAGTATTGTTAATTTAATATTTATGACTGGGTGGACGGTGAGGTATTAGCACTCCACGAAAAAGGTGATCCCCTCAGCTGTAACAATTACCGAGGCATAACTCTTCTCAGTATTCCTGGGAAGGTAATGGTACACATTCTCTTGGCGAGAATAAGAGGTCCCATTATGAAAATACTTAGGAAAAATCAAGCGGGCTTCCTCCCTGGAAGGTCGTGTGCGGACCAAATACACAATCTTCGATGTCTCCTCCAGCAGAGCAATGAATTTAACAGTGCTCTTGCTTGTTGTTTCGTCGACTATGAGAAGGCATTTGATAGTCCGCACAGACCCTCTTTGTGGAGGATACTGGGTGCCTACGGGATTCCGCCAAAGATTGTGGCCATTATCAAATCCCTACATGAGAATAGTGCATGTTGTGTGAGAATCGGTGACTCAAATACCGAATGGTTCGGGGTCACAACCGGAGTGAGACAGGGGTGCGTTCTTGCACCGTTCCTGTTTATTATTATCCTTGACTTCATACTTCGCAGGTCAATTCCGCCTGATCAAGGTGTAGCTGTTGGTCCCGGTCTGAAGCTGTGTGACCTTGAATATGCCGATGATGCTGTCATATTCGATAAATCCATTGAGGGCATCCAGGAGACTATTGATGGGTTAGGAACTAACTCAGGTCGCATTGGTCTAAAAAATAATACTAGTGAGACCAATGTGATGTGTAACCAAACCTGTCATGACTCTGATAGGACCCTTACCAGCGCGGGACAGATCATCGAGAGGGTTGACAGCTTCAGATACCTCGGCGTACATATCCCCGAAGACGGTAGTACAAAAAACGAGCTCGCCATTCGTTTAGGAATGGCTGGAGCCACATTCAACTCAATGCGGACTGTCTGGGACACACAGCTGTACTCGATTAAAACCAAATGCCACTTGTTCAACGCTTGCATTCTGCCTGTAATGCTTTACGGTTGCGAATCATGGCACCTGACGAAGACTCAGAAAAACCGTATACTGAGCTTCGAGAACAGATGCTTGCGTCGGATAATGGGGGTGAGGTGGTTGATTTTGTGAGGAATTCAGAGATAAGGGAGCGTACAAGACAGCGTCCCGTCACGTCAGTGGTTATGGAGAGACGTTGGAACTGGCTGGGTCACGTGCTGCGGATGCCTCCGGAAAGCCTCAATCCTGCCTGCCTCTTCTTTCGACTGGTGGGATTCCGGCGTCCCGGACGTCCGTCGTGTACTATCCATAGGATGTACTCGGCGGAACTGAGGGATGCTGGCATGTCATGGGAGGAAGCAAAGCTATTGGCGGGAGACTGGGAAACGTGGAGGTGCTGCGTGGCGGCCATATGCTCCACATAGGGAGCGAACATGGCCAAAGAAGAAAGAAGACAGTCCAAGGTGATATTATCAACATTACACATTGGCTAGCACCAAAATAACGCAAAAAAAAGGATAGCAACTTAGTAATCACAGCATATGTATATTGTTTCAACACTTAAGTAACGAAACACCGAAAATAGAATCGAGGACCGACAGGGTACAAAGTGACCTCAGACAAATTTACGTTATATTTTCAATCTATCTATTGAGAAATCATTGAAGATTACAATAAATATCAATTCGATATTATGGGTATTTAGCAAATGCTCGAAATAAGAAGAATTTTGCAATGTGAATGCACCCCATCAGATCTCAGGTTAAATAAACACGAATTGATTCATAAAAAAAAGGAGAATGCGAATCGGGCCCTACCAACACAAATGTGGAACGATATCAACTACTTACCGAGTGTTAGTTCAAGTTTATACATGCACTTGAATGCTTGAAGATGCCAAAAGGCGAAATCCAGGCCGTTAGTGCAACACGTTAGGGAATGTATAAAATTTGAATGATTCAAAATTAATGTAAATCAAGCTTGATAATTATTTTAAAAGAATACCAGAATGTCCAAAATGTACAGTGACTATTAATTGTTTAATTAAGTATTTCGACTGAGGGTGCTTGATGGAATTTCAATATCAAATTTGAATTGTTTGAATTTTGTACTTTTCCATGAGTTTTGTCGCTAACGACCCGGGTTTCGCCTTTCGGCATCTTCAGGCATTCCAAGTGCACGGATGTACTTGAACTGACGCGTAGTAAACAGTTTGTATCGTTTATATACAAAAATATAAGTAGATCACTAAGGCTATTAAAATGTAAATTAGCGAAAATTGAATGTATACAATTTTCAATGAATTTAGTGGGTTTGTTATAATTATGGGGATTTTTTGAAAATATTAATGACCAGATAATAACATAGGAATATTTAAAATAAATCTAGGGTTTTATCTGACCTATTATTAATGAGTTGATTTGTTTTTAAGCCTTTTTTAAGGCTTTTGATGCAATAATGGGTTTTATAAAATATATACCAAGCGTGTGTGCACTTAAGGAGGGGTAATCTGACACTCACCCATCGGTGTAAATTTGTGGATACCTTGACACCACAGTTCTGTAAAATCTTTATTTACTAATAGGAAAATGCAAAAATATCATAATACATGGGAATTGGAGAAACGGGTTTGAGTCCCAGTACAGACAGCATTTTACAATAGGTTTATCGATAGAAAGCGTTGGCGTTTGTGATGCCTAAACATTCCTTCCAACCCTTAATGAGGCGTAGCTAGAGCAATTATTTGACCACTAATCCTGTCCTTGTCCTATCCTTCTTTCCCTACTACTCTCTTAGAAAAAAAGTTCTATTGAAATACCTCCATCAGGAGGTCATACGCTCCACATTAGGAGCAGATATGGATAAAAAAATGAAAAAGCCATCATCATATCTCAAAATGCATGTAAGCATACAGAAGCGTCTGATGAAATGAACGTCTTAATGACAATCATGTGGTCTTAAGAGCGTGTAATCGTGGCTCATGGAGCCCTTGTATGTTGCACACCCTTTCGGTTACTGTCTGCATTCCATAATTCTATATTGTTCTGCGAAAATTTGGAATGGTTTTATAGGCTGCAACGTATTTAAACGTCTTCTACTTCATATTGAAAGGCAGGTAATGGTCAATCTCCACTGATGTTTACCACGTCAATTATCTAGGTATGGAAGAAGAATAAAGAATAGAAATTGGATACAGCAATCTATATTGTGCCAAATTTTTATTGCCGAATCTGAAATACTAACTTTTCTCATCCCGTGCGCATGAAAGAGATGGGGAATATTGTATTTACCTAACCTAACCTAACCAGCTGACAAGTCTTATCAGTGTTACGGCAGTTGGGCATATTGACAGCAGTTACTCGCGCTGATAAATATTTTTTATAAATCTGATCTAAATCTAAACAGCTTGAAAATATGTGTTAGCATATACAAAATATTCTGTGTATAAATTCTGGAGCGGAAAAGTCTGGGAAAATTTATAAGTAAGCCTGTGTTGTTTTTTATAAACTTAAAATTTGATAGACTTTTACTGAATAGTTTCTCCCGATATTAGGTTTACACACTGTCCGGTCGTTATATGCAAATTTTCTTTACGTGATTTAACTTTTTTCACAAAATTTTGCTGAAGACTTGTGGTCATAAATAGACTTACCATTATCCCGGTTTTAGACACTGGTTCCAGCCAGTTTGCTATTTTGTCCCGGTTGTAATTATCATAAAATATAGAAAAGGAAAATAAGTCAATTTAGCGATAGAAAAAGATTGTCGAGCTTATGTAAACACTATTTATGTCCACATTGTAACTGTAAAAAGAAATAATCAGATTTTAAAGAAAAAATCTTTTTTTAATAAGTAAGTTTTTAAATATATTAATAAATAGTATAAAATTTACATTATATTAATCAGGGCTGTGGAGTCGTGTAAAAAAAAGACGACTCCGACTCCAGCCTTAAAATAATTAACGACTGAGAATTTTTTTCATTTTAACTTATTTATATGTATACAATGAGATCATCTGTAGTCAGCTAAGCATGAAATGTCAACACTTTGTACTAATTTGTTTGAATACACTTCATTAAAAATATTTTTCAAAAAAAAATCGAGCCGCTCATTATTCACGACTCCGACTCCATAGCCCTGATATTAATACGCATGCGTGGCGATGACACTCACGATAGCACGTATGTAAATACAGTCGAATATGAAAGGACCGCATTCGATAAATAATAACCGATAGGTTAGATTAGGTTTTTTCGCAGATGTCAAAATTAGCAAGATAAATGATTCTTAACTCATTTATTAAAGATGGGGCAGCGTTATCTGTACATATATGCTTAATCCAATACTTATGTTTCTTTCTTTTGCTATTAAGCTATACATAAACGACGCGAAAGCTAATTAAATTTCTCCTTTAGTGCATTTTCACGTCTGACTTGTCAGGATAGATAGATCTAATACATAGGTTCCCAACCTTTTTCGGGTGGCGACCTCTTTTTATAAAAGCCATGTGACTAGCGACCTCCCCAGGAATTTGCAATCTTCGATTTACTTTTTGCCCGGATTGTCTCCGAAGCTCCTTTTTTTTAGCTCATCGAGGAATTTGAAATCCTCGATTTGATATACGTTTTGCCCGGATTGTCTCCGAAACTCCTTTTTTTTTTTTTAGCTCACTGGGGAATTTCGAATCCTCGATTTGCTATATTGTTAAAATCTAAAAAAAAGTTGACGACCCCCCAGGTTGGGAGCCCTTGATCTAATAGATAATAAAGAGGGGCTCATATGGTCAAAGAATAAGAAAAAGGTAACTCAGGTGTAAAAAGTATTCTTTTTGTTGACGTTCCACGCGCCGCAGCTATCCCGTAAAATTAAACTTTATACTAACATTTATTCGCGCGCTACAGTTTTTATAACATACTTTCGTAGACGATATAGCTTTTAGTGACAACATTTTAAGTCGCGCGGCTGCCCGAGCAAACGCCCGCGCTGGCGTTTTATTGTAAGTGACTTGCAATCAGTTCCTTAATTTATAAAAAATAGTATTAGTACATTTGAGAATCACAGCATTTCTGGCCTGTTAATCCCGAAAAGCTCGGCAACAAAAAGATAATTGTCACTTTCAAATAGCCCAAAAATAATAAAAAAAGGTCTATTTATTTTATAGCAATACTGGCAATAGAGAATATTCCAGAATCAAAATTAAATGTCAAACATTTTCTCAACCGTGCTTGAATTGCTTCTTGTTTCGCATTGAATTTTGCGTAGTTATCTGTTTGTTAAATCATTCGTTTAAGCCATGGCCACTATGAAGATTGAAGAGGTAAGTCCGAAGAAATAATTTAAGTTTACATTATAAAAAATCAAAAGACAGACTATAGATTACTACAAACGCGTAGTTTACTATAATTAATGTTAAGTCACATCGTATAAACTTGTTAACATGATTTCGTCTTATGTCATTCTCATATTGCAGATAAAAATATTATCTGGGGAATAAATTTGGTTAGTACAGTAAGTTCTGGTTACGCAGGTTCGTAGTATGGTGTTAAGAATTTTTCAAAAATCTATTGGGTACGTCCGTTTGTTGCGATTTTATGAAATTGTGCGTGCAATACGTTTAAATTTAAGTATTATTTGACTTACGCTGATCCCATCATAACGCATTAACCGCATAAGTAAGAGGACCTACTACATCGCTTATGATAATACAATACCTCCCATCTCACAACATTGACAACAATGGTGTTGACGAAAATGACTTGAAAAAACACGCGACCTAGCAAAATCACAAAAAATATGTTTGCAAACTTGAAGCAATGCAATGTTACCATTTTTTAAAAGCAATATTTCTGAAAGAGGTAGGGCTTTTCATTTCCCGGCATTTTGTGGTCCAGGCAAAGTGGGAAATACAAATACCATAGCCGTGATCCCAAAATTTTCCTGGGAAACTTGAGCATGTAGAAACGAACGAAAAAAAAAAACCATAAAGCAACAAATACAAAAATTGTAAATGCTGATAGTAACAAAATTATTTCTGTAGAACATTTTAAGAATAGATAAACACCAAATAATTACTCATGGGAATTAGGAAACTGATAATTTATGCAAAATACCAATATTATATCAGTATAAATTTTTTATCATAATAATGTCTAACAGTTCATTCTTAGAACAATCCAAATTGCAGATTTGAAATATGGCAATGAATAATCGTATTTATATTTTTAAATTGTATAGATTATTGTTTTGCTCTCTTCCAATTCTTGTTTTTTGGTATTTTTATATGAACAGTAAAATTTGCAAGTGACTTGCATTTTTTAGTATATTTTTGGGTAGAATAAGAGTGGCATATTGAAAAGCACATTTACCAGTGTTTTAAATGAAAACATTCCTAAAATTTAGCTAATTGTAGGTTAAGCGTGACATAGAGGAATTGGAATCGCTTCAAAAACAGGCAACGCGTAGACACGTGATTGATGTCATATCTCTGGAAATCAGAAAGTTGGGAACCGAGCTCATCAAATTGCAAGAAGAAAAATTGAATGAGCCTACTTCATTGTCCGGTGTGACCGCCATTGAAGCGAAATCAGCAAAAGATACCAAACATTACCATGTTAAAATTAATGGATACGGTATGTGACATATTTTGAGATATTTTTCAGATGAGCATTTGCCGTTTTTGGTTAATTTCGATTAATGTTATTTTAATTTTAGAGATGGATCATATTTTTTTTTTATAGAGATAGTAAAATTTTCATATGATATATTATCAATCTTATAAGGTTTTGTACCAAAATTTTAGTAAGGCAACACTTTGAGAGCTACTGGATTTTTTTCTCAGCTCTAATAAGTAACAGAAAAAATCCCACTAATTAAAAGGCTATTGCATTTTTTGTTTTGAACAACATCTCTCCTGACATTTTGGGTTCACATATTAATCTGATAAGCACCAAAAAACAAATGATAATCTTAGCCAAAAGATATTTTATCGCTATTTATGTGGTCATTTTTTACAGCTTTTTACAAAAAACAATGGTAGATAAATAATACAATAAAAATTATTCATAACTCAAACATCACTCAAGTTATTTGAATGAAATCAGTGTACTTTTACTATTATAAATGGATAATTTTGTTGAATGTTTAATATTGTTCAATGAATATAGCATATTGTCTAATTTGTAGTTTATTCTAATGTTTATGTTACAATTTCACCATAAAATGATGACTATTTAAGGAGTCACGCAGTTAAGTATTAGCTAGTCAAAAATTCATACATTTCACCATTTTTTGAAGGTTGGGATCAGTCTGACAAATTTGTTAAGGTGTTTGTGACCCTCAAGAATGTTCACACCGTCCCGGAGAAGAATGTGTTTTGCAAACTCACTGACCGCACGATGGAGCTGCATGTGAAAGATCTCGAAAATAGAGACTACAGCCTGGTCATAAATAATCTATTGGAGCCTATTAATATGGAAGCGTGCTATTGGAAGCAAAAAACAGGTAAAGCAGATATGATTGAAAAATATTTCATCTGGTGATACGATCCTGGCTAACCTCTCTTTGATTGATTTCACTTCAATTGTCAGTAATCACTCTGATTGAAATTAAATGTGCAGATGATGTCATCAAGAATAATCAAGAATCTTAAGTTAAAACGACTATGATTGAAATAACAGTTACATTTCTCAGTAAATACATTCTACTGTCATTTTTCTATGCATAAACCTACTTTACACTTTTGGCATTTGAATATGAATGTCATGATCTTACTACTGTTCAGCATACCGAATAATCCAATACAGTTACGAATGTTTTTTTCGGAAGAATCCATTCACCCTATTTACTACACCTAATATGGCAAATATTATAAAGTAAAATACCATGATCTCAAATGTTGAATTTACGAAGCTCTCACCGCTAGATCAGGGGTAACCAATTTTTTTGAGAAACCGACCGTAAGAATTTTTTAGAAGCACAGGGGGGCCAGTCGAGAAAATATTTTTGTTAGAATTGTATTAAATTAATATCGACTGTGGAAAGGAAAAAGGACGTAACCCACACAAACCAAATTTTACAGGAGGCACGAAAAACGTTTTTTAAATGATTTTTAGCCAGTCAAAATATTAAATAGACATAACCTTGAAGCGCATACAGTTTAATAAACCGGTGTTTTATTTACGCTATTCGATAAAAAATAAAAAAGTTATTCAACAAAAACCAATAAAATTGATGGTTACGTCTTTTTTCCTCGACAAAAATGATCGGCCCCACTGAACTTAAGCAGCTTACCGCCTTTTTCCTCGCCAATTTCTAAATGACTTGATAATAAATGAAGACATACTATGGCACGATGACAGCTAGGAATTTGAATGACAATGAAAAATGTGTACAATAATCATTTAAAAGGTACAAAAAATAAATCTAAATAATAAAATATTGATATAGTATTGTAATAGCTACTACTTTATTATATTATCTCTAGTTGAATATCCAGAACGTCTACCGACTTATTCATGACCTTGTTTGTATTCCGCATGGTACTTCTTCGGGATTACATAATTCCACATCCATAATAATATTATCATCAATATCTCCATACAAGCTGTTAATCACAGAGGACATCTTCAGAATATGCGCACATCAAATTTGAGAATTAATATAGAAATAATGTTGGTTATAGTTATAACAACATGAGTCCACTAACAGCGTGTGGCTAGTGAAATTTAAGCACATTGAATTATGGCAACTATTGCTATTTTACTTTCAATTTCAAAACATTAAGTTGAGACATATTTTATCATACACTATGCATCAAAAAAGAAGAGGAAGTATATATCATTATTTAATATTTATTCCATTTTACTTGCAGTGTAATCTGAACTGTCCTTAAAAGTTATTTGCCAGTTAATAAAATATTATGCATCGGAAAATACAATAAATTCATTAAAGCCGTGAATAATAAAAATATTCACCCATTACATTGATTTGAATCATAAATACAAGTGAATTTAAAACAGTTTTATCAAAAACATTGACACTACACGACACTTAACCTAAAAACCGCACGGTGGTGTTTTTGATAAATATACCAAATATTATGGTAATTTTCTCAATTGAGATTAACACGAGATCATTGATCTATGATTTAAAGCATATTATGGTAGAAACAGGGTTGTTTTATAACAATTTAAATACAATTTACGATAACCCTTTGTAAAGGTGACATACAAATTTGAATACGTAATATTAAACACTTAGCTTTCTTATTTGTTTTGTTTATGACATCCAAGTTGTCACCACACATCTTTAGAATATTTTTGCTCTTTTATGTTGCCATTGTTATGTTATAATTTATATTTAAACAATTACTTTCATAAGGATCGTTGATATATGACTTTACCGGTAGAAGAGTAAGCAAAAAATGTAAGTGGCTTAAGTCTTCTCGGTGGTCAAAACTGACACAAACGGCCGGCAGAGGTTGGTAAAACTGCAACGATTCCCATACATTTACGATGTAAGCTGCGTACCGCTTTTTTCCTCGCCGTAAAATCTTACCTCAGCGACTAATAATGTCATTGATGTGGTTTAAGTCCCTTTTCCTCGACAAAAATTTCACAGGCCCTCCTTTTTAAAAAATGAAAAGCTTAATTTAGATATTAATTCGGCATTTATAGCTTATATCCTTTTGGTGGAACATGTATTAAGTTGTATACATAGTGATTATCGAATAAAAGCTATATTGAAAAAACTGAGGGTTAAGTCCTTTTTCCTTTCCACAGTCGATATGATTACATTGATATTACATAATCACATAAAACACCGTTCTGTCATAACATTGACAATAATGAGGTTAATAGACAATGCGATTCTTAAATATCATTTCTATGACTGGTATTGTCGCGCCAAGATGCAAAACCCGCTCTGGCCATTTTTTGACAAAAATAAGTTATGAATGCGGTTCTGTGCACTATTGAAAAAGCTATAATTTTTTTCAATTTAGAGTTGCAGATTGTATTCTGTTTTGTCAAAAAATCAAAATGAATGCAACTCGCAAAACCTGCTCCTCACTTAAATTTTGATTGCCAAAACCTTCGCACATAACGGACCAATCAGACGTCGCACTCAGTGGTGTACGGTGGGTGTTGATTTTAGGTGTGCTTTATATCAAAAATTAAAAAATACACGATTTTTTGTGAGTGTCGATGAGAAAAAGTCTGGCACTATAATCGGTTAGAAACTGAGAATGCGGAGACTTGAATTTATTAAATAATCAATGTGTGAAATAATTATTATTCCTTTATAGATATGGTAGTCGTTTTCCTTTCTAAAAGTCGCCCATTCTCTCAGTGGACCCACATGACAGAAATCGAAAAGAGATTTGAAGAAACCAAAAGCAACAAGTTCAAAACTGAAGGGATGGATAAAAAAGATCCTCAGGATTCTCTCATGGGTCTCATGAGAAATATGTGAGTATTTTTTTGCACATTCCTGGTGTTTCGGAGTGATTGAATTTGTCATTTATTGATAGAACTTCCTCGCTTGTGGGTTTTTGAATACCATTCGTATGAGTAGTAGCAATGCTGATTATATTTGGTAATTTGATTTCACAATTTGAACAATTCAAATTTAATAAATCATTTCATAGTTTGTTCTTTGACGAAAACAAAACTGTCGTAGATCTATTTTTTTCAGCTTCAATCCAAATCTTTGAGGTAGAAAATATCATCGGCATTAAAATTGCGGAAGTCCAGAAGCTTGGTACTTCTAAAAGCGTCTCCTTTCTTCACCTAGGAAACAGTTACATGTGAACAATGTTCCCTCTAAGCTGCAATTTCAAAGCCCCCCCCGCACACTTATTCCGGGTTGGCACACACCCCAAAACAACTATTCAAATAATATATTTTTTAATTGAAATAACCCTAATTGAACATTTAGATAATTCAAATAGAATTAAATTTTTATCTTTTACCAGAAAAAGAAATTGATCTAAATGGAGGATATACTATAATGATCAGTTGTGTGGAACGGCGGAACAAGCTGGAAATTTTTAATTAAATTCATAGAATATGTTGATAAATTTACTAGCGACTGATTATTTGTTTCATTCTGCCCATTTTCTTAATTTGTGCTTGGTTTTATTTTTATGTAAAAAAATAGAATAAACTCTGTTACTTCATGTTTTTACATTTTTTACTTATTAGTAAAAAAAAAAATATATAAACTATCAAATGACGATATATTTGTATCATGCAAATCAAAACAAAAAAACACTTGTGTCGAAAAAAAATAATGTTGCGAATTTAATGGATTGGCCTGCGCAGCCTTTGAATTTTCCGCGCAGCTAACCTCTCGCCTTAGAGGGTGCATTGCATTTGAATCTAAAATATTGCTTCGTAGTATTTAAATAAACGCATTCTACATCTGTCTTTCCAGGTACGAATCGGGAGATGACGATATGAAGAGGATGATAGCAAAAGCTTGGACAGAAGGACAAGAGAAACGCACTAGCAATATAGATACGGATCCAGCAATAAATTGAATCAGTGTAACTGGATATTAGAGTTGACATTCAATGTTATCATTCTTCAAAACATTTCCAATTATTCATATTGTCCTCATGGAAATAAATTACTCAAAAAACAATACAGGGACCGTCAACCACAGCAATCGTCATGTAATAGAAAGACTGTCTGTGCGTGTCTTTGTTATAATCATTATTTATCATATTGAACGTTCTAATTGTTGCATGCAGTAATTTGTCTCTTGGAAGACTAGAAAGTGTAATAATAATATACTTATGTGTGTGAATTATATAACAAAAATTGATGTTAGATACATCCTATCATTAAATCTAAGCTTTTATGAACTGTCAGATGTTGGTTTTTTCATTTTTATTTAAAGTATCGATAGTAAATGAATCTCATCAATTAATTTACTCATAGACAATGGTTTCCATAAGACTGTTTCATGTTGAAAAACACTTGTGTATATTGCATTCTCATAATAACAGTATAAAACATACATTCTCTTAGTATTTCTCAAAAATATTAGGTTACTTACTAGAAATATGTGAATAAATATCCAGAAAATATTCTGACTTTTTCTTGACCCCTACTTACACTTTCAAGAAAACTGCATGCTGTGAGTGACTTTTCTAATTGATTTTAAACAAAATGGCTGTGTTGTGTATTATCTTCAAAAAACAAAATACTCATTTGTATTAATTCCACTCAATTTATATCAGGACCGGTTTCGCTCATGACGAACATTATCAATTATTTAACTACTTCCAATCATCGTTTAGTTACTAATTTTATTAATGAAACATTATAAATTATTTTGTAAAAATTTCCAAGATTAAAATTAAGTTTGAATTCACTGTTAGTCTCCACTTAAGCTTCATTATTCTTTGATGACTTTTGTAATTATACTTAGAGGTATAAACATTTAAATTTTAGGCAATATTTAGCTGCGGCACAAATTCGCAAGGTATTTGCGAAACAAAATTATGTTTTTATCATTTTCATACATTTTACGAAAAAAAATATATTTTGGCTATCTTTAGTATAATACAGTTGAAAAAAAAGTCAAACATAAAAAATATAATGAACTATATCGACTGTGGAAAGGAAAAAGGATGTAACCCACAGTTTATTCAAAACAGTTTTTTTTCAATTATCACAACGTATCAAACTTGATACACGTTCTATCAACAGGATGCAAATGCCGAATCAGTATCTAAATTTGAAAAGATGACCTTGTAATAAATTAAAACCAAGAAAAATCACTGAAATAAAGGTTTTTTCTAGACAATTTCTTTAATTAATATTGGGTTATGTCAATTAAACACCAGTTTAGAAGTCTCCGTGCACTTCAAGGTTGTGTATATTTCGTAATTTGCATATGGCCCAAAATCATCAAAACATGTTTTTTGCGCCTCCTGTAAAATTTGATATGTGTGGGTTACGTCCTTTTCCCTTTCCATAGTCAATATATAAGTTAACCCATTATGAGCGGCTATGCTAATAGCTCACAGTGGGCGAAAATCTATGGCAGAGGAAAAAAAGGCAAATTTTACAATAATTTTAAGCCAAGGGCTATTTTTTTATTGAAATTTTGAATGCATACTAACCATACGTAGCTGTCTAATTCTAATAATAATATTACAGTTATAACATATTCACTTATGTAATTTTCTGAAGCCATTTTTTGAAAGATTAAAAATATGTAAATAAAATGTACTGAAACATACCCGAGTTGTATTCATAGATGATATACATAGGTTGTATTTCAAAACTAAAATTCCAATACCGATTTTCAATTTAAATTCGATTCACACGTGATAAATTTTTTTCGACACGCACATGTGCAACGCACGATACATAATACAAGTGCATGCGCTTCGAATGCATTTGGTGGCTTACCAAGTCTCGCTTTTTTGTTCACTCAACAGAAGGGTAACCTAGAGTAGAAGAAAGCAAGTATATTTTTGGTATTGTCATAAGAATTAATATTTACATTCCTAAAACAAACAACCAAATATGTCACTTTTAAGGTGTTTACTGTCAATACTTGGTGGAATGGCATTATAATAAAAATTATAAAACATTTTTAGTACTTTTTCCACATAAAATTTATTCGATCAGGACCGGTTTCGCTCATGGTGAGCATTGTCAGTACTAAGTTGTCAGTACTCAGTACTAAAAGTACTAAAAATGTTTTATGACCAAATATGTTTTAAAGCAGGCATGGGCAACCTTTCCTAAGTCTGGGGCCAAATTATCATTCTGTCTCCGAGTCAAGGGCCGGAACAAACTATTAAACAAAATAAAGTAATATTAAATTAAATAATACACATTGCTATTTCTTATATGGTGGTGATCATGAACTAGTAGAGTGGAGCTATTGCAAGCGCCCGTCTCATCTCCATTATTTAATCCCTCCCTAGAACTATTAATTTCTTTCTCTAATACTTTGCCAAGATGAATCAGGGCCGAACAAAATAGCTCGGCGGGCCGGTGGTTGCTCATATATGTTTTAAAGTCTTCATTGCAATAGCTGAGATATCGTTTTTTCTGCTCACACCAAAAAAGATTAAAATGCAAGAAGAAGACAGACGTACTTTAACACACTCACAGTCCCAGAATTTGATAAGTTATGACGATGTTTCAGAAGAAGATGACTGTATTCGAATAGATATAAAATAAATGTAAAATTCCTATCTATATATATAAAACAAAGTGGGGTTTGTTACACCACGTATATCTCGAGAATAGCAGCACGGATTTTAATGATCTTTGTTTTATTAAATTCGTCTCCGCCTAGAATAGCAGAATAAGCATTAAAACATGGAAAAATATCACGGAGAAGAAATTATGAAGAAAATTAATATTCTCATACAGTTTTCAAATGACTAACAGCTTGAAATAATGAAAATGTCGCTGTATGCTGATATTTCATCCACTAGATGGCAGTTGTTTCCAAAATTCATTTGTTTCTGCTTCTTTTGCATACGATTGACTTTTAAATAATTTTAAATTTAGAGTGTGGATTAGAATAAAAAAATCGATGATATGAAATGAAAACGAAAGAAAATCGGATAATATTGAAATAAGGTTATGTTTATAATTAGGTATGGTAATTTTTTTGACAACAATATTACGCTGTTTGCACGAACGTTGCTCTACTCTGATGCCACGTTAAAACACTTGATCCTACTACATCGAAGAAATTTTCACGTCAAAAGCAAGGCGATGCGGTTCCTGATCACCCGAATGACTACTGATGCTCTTGGTCGCATTTACACAGTTCATCCGAAAAATGACGAATGCTTCTACTTGCATGTCAACAGCTCAATTTGCTTGAAAATGATACTCCTTGGGACATGACAAGTCAGATACGCACATTATTTTCTATCATTATTTTGACACGCTTCCCATCGAATCCCCATGAGCTGTGGAACAAGTACAAGGATGACATGTCCGAATAAATTTTAGATCGAATTCGTGTCAGTTCAGGGAATCCCGATCTTGAGGTGAATAGAGAGAAACATAACCAGGCTTTGCTTTTGATCGAAAACATTTTTTGCCTTATATGCGGCAGTTTGTTAGTCAAGTTAGGAATGCCAACGCCAGATCGTGGAATGAACGACGCTTTCAATCGAGAATCGGAACGTGGACGTGAATATGATCGAGATGCATTGAACCAATCAGTTTGAACGAATGTACCACTGTTGAACCCTCAATAGAAGGAAATGTATGAAGGCAATTGATGATGGAAATGGTGGCTTATTTTTCCTCGATGCGCCCGGTGGAGCTGGGAAGACATTCCTCATGTCATTGATTATGGCCACTGTTCGTGCGAGATATAAAATTTCTGTAGCAGTATTTCTTCTGGAATAGCGGCCACGTAGATAGAAGTATTCCGAACGGCTTATTCAACGTTGAAATTGCCGTTAAACCTCCAAACCACTGAAAAACCGACATGCAAGATTGCGAAACACTCAGCAATGGCTAAATTTTTGGTAGTAAATACAATCATCACCTGGGATGAATGGAAAATGGCGCACAAATGCGCATTGGAAGCACTCAATCGAACTGAATAGCACTCAATAGATCTGTGCAATGAGTCAAGATATTTTGGAGGCGCAATGATTTTACTATCTGGCGATTTCCGCCAAACACTACCAGTCATTTCAAGATCGACCGCTGCCGATGAAATAAACGCTTTCCTCAAATCATTGACTCTGGCGCTATGTGAAGAAACTTCAGCTGACGACAAACATGCGAGTTGCATTGCTAAACGATCCATCTGTCAAAGATTTCTCCAAGCAATTGCTGACTATCGTCGGTAACGACCGTGTTCATGATGACGAATCGAATGGATTGATTTCGTTTTCGTCGAATTTTAGCAATTTCGTCTCAACGAAGGACGGCTTTATCAACAAAATTTTTCCAAACATCTAATCACAAAAATAACAATTAGTTGAGTGAACGAGCAATTCTTGCGGCGAAGAACAAAGATGTGGATCATTTAAACTTCACAATTCAAAATCAAATCGTTGGTCCACTACATTCCTTCAAATATATCGACCGTGTAACAAACGAAGACGAAGCAACCAACTGAATTTTTAAACTCATTGGATCTGCCTGGCTTGCCACCGCACAATTTACAACTAAAGCTTGGCTCGGTAGTCATCATGTTTCAAGTTATCAAGTTAACACAACACTTATTGATTCTGAGGCGGTACGAAGTTCGTTGGGTCAGCTAGAATCAAATAAAACAATTTTTTTAATACGACAAACCAAAAATCTTATTAGGTACACACAACTATTAATGCACACATTTTTTTTAACGGTTTCTGAGAATTAATTTTGCCAGAAATGTGTAAAAAATATATCACCCAGCCAGACACTACTACAGGTGCGCATGAACGGGCTCACGCATTTTGACTGATATAAAAAATATGATATTATGCTTTTGGAAATTCTGAGGATTATCACGGAGCCTCCAAGAAAAGTTAAAAACATGATAAGTAACAGTGGCGGATTATACACATGGGAGCCCACAGGCATAGGCATAGTAGCATGCTGTGGTGACTCTCGACTTTTATGGATATCAAAAAATTTGTCCTCAGTTATTTCCAAGACCGGTAAGGACAGTCTGACTCCATGGCCCTGCTCTTAATAAAATTGCAACCAGCCTCTTAGATTTTTAAAATGCTACTAAAGATTTTGAGCTGAGATAAGCAAGAAAAATAAATTTTCAATATGTTTTTTTGCTTAATGTTATGTTTACAAAATAAAATCTAGTATTTCTTGTGTTGCTTACATTTTTTAGTTTGTTTACTTATGTGTAAAACAAATAATAATATCAATGGTAATAATATTGCATTTTTCCTCACAATTTAATAAAATAGACCATTGACTTTGACTTTTTGTCTCATTGAAAAAACATATCTCCCTTGATTGATTTGATTATCAAAATATAATATTAGAATAAAAAAAAAGAATACGTACTTACCTAAAATATTTTTCGAAAAATTATTTTATATATAAACAAAATTAAGCCACCTTTAATAAAACGAAATGGTAGAAGTAATTTTTGATAGCAAAATTAGAGAAAATATTGGAGGCGGCAAATTAATGAACCGCCTCAGGCGGCAGAACCTTTTCCTACGCCGCTGCACACACGAAGCATCATTAGCCGTCATACTTACCAAAAATTTCAAAGAAGTCAGAGACCAGAGACGACCAAGTTTGTTTTTAACATCACAATTGGTCAATTAAGTCATGTCCTTAGACATGTCATGTCAGAGGCCTTCATAATTTTGATCCATTGTCCACATTGACCAATTCGGAAAATCAAGTGTGCCAAGATCTTGTGAACCACGCCAACATATTTTTATCTTTGTAAAAATATGTTGCAAATGAAGATATGTTCAGCCACATTCATGGCGATCGCGGGCCGGTTTTGGTCATTAGAACGTGGCTTGTATTTTCTTGTTATATGTATACTCAATCTAAAGAATAAAGCAGGGCTGTGGAGTCGTTGAAAAAAAACACGACTCCGACGCCGACTATGACATTTACCAACAACACGACTCCGACTCCGACTGTGACTTGACTAAAAAAAAGTTTTTTTCCTACCTTTCTTATTTATGTGTATTAAATTACAGATCAACTAGTTAATCCGGAAAATAGCCTAATTTTTCATATTACACATGTTATAGGCATAAATAAAACATAATAAATATAAGTTTAAACTTTATTGGTTTGAATTTATTCTTAAAAATAACATCGCTTCTATCAAATCTGCATTTGTAGAAGCTCTTAAATCAGTTTTAAGTATTTTAAGAGCAGAAAATAACCGCTCTACTGATACTTGGGTTGGCGGCAATGCTGTAACGGTCAATGCTGAATCTTTTATAATTTCTGGAAACCGCTGTATTGCCATTTTCACATTTAAATTACACGATCGGTCAATTTTTTCTACTATTTTCAATGCGTCGTAAAATTCATTTCTAAATTTTGAAATAGAGTCTCCTTCGTCTACTACATTGGGACTCAAACGAGGTCGTTTTATTTTCTCTTGATCGTCAAGATATTTTTCAAAATCATCTTCAGATTCAGCGGTGTCGGATGAATCTGATGATAATTCATGTATTGATTGATTAATACAGCTGCCTGCTGTCGTCTCGTTTTCCACTCGAAGGCCTTTCAAACGAACGGTTAATTCAAATAGAGCGTTCTTAGCTCTATTTATTTCTTCTTCTGTCAATATGGATCGAACCATGGGGTCAACATAGATCCCAGCCAACAGAATATCATTGTCCAGTATTTTTTTTTCTCTACTAATCATGGCGTTTTTAATTCCATCAGCAATAGCATTATTCGGAATTTTTGATAAACGGAAAATAATGTTTTCCACTCCTTGAAAAATGCACCAGGAGTCAAGTCATTGGCTTGCAACATCTTTGTAGCAATATAAGGATGGCGAAGCAAGACTTCAAGTTCCTCTACTTCTTTCCATTGAATTTCAGTCATAGTCACGTTTGGATTGGCCATATCCTCGAGGTAAAATTTCAGTTCAAGAAGTCGCTGAATCATCAAGTATGTACTACCCCATCTAGTAGCTTGATCCAAAATCGCCCCTTTTCCAGCTCTTCGCTTAATTATGGCATGTATTTTTGATGTTCTGGCGGCTATTGCGGTATTTCGTACATTTTCACAAATACTTGTCGCATGCACTTCTCTCAAGCCGTCACGGATTGCTTATTGCAACGTATGCACTGCACATCGCATATGATGGATCTTAAAAATTCCAGAAGCGGTATCATCAAATGTATCATACAAAATACTATAATCATCCATATTACTAAAATCATCGATATCGTCTTCTGCTTCAAATGTACCTAATTTTTCGACAGTACTCAGCATATTACGAGCGTTGTCTGTCACAATTGATAAAATTTGTTCAATTTTAATATCAAACTCTTGCAGAAGATCCATTACAAGTTTTTTTAAATGATCGCTAGAGTGGTTGGATTTAGTGTCCTTGACTGCCAATGTACGTATTATTATTTCTTTTTGATTATCAACGAATTGAACATTAATGCCCAAGTAATTTACCCGATGACGTGTGCATGTGTCCATTTTTAAATAAACAAACTTTCCGTGTAATAGATTTTTTAGTTCAGTCTTTTGTTTGTTAGTGTCCTCCATTACTAAATTTCGTACACTGCTTCTTTCTAAAGACACTCCGACTTTACGAGCCATTTCCCCGCTCAATTTAATAAAAGCTGGACTGGAGAAAAAAGTGAGAGGCAAAGAATTTTTATACACCATTTCACTGATGCAGTTCTTAAATTTGTCAGCCGTCATAGATACGGTAACATTATCACTTGTAAAATACTTAGTTACTAGCACTTGACGATTCGGATTATCACTTAGTTTTAAACTACTGTTGTCATTTTCACAAATGATCTTATATAAATTAGGATGATGGCGTTGAATATGACGCTTCATATTCGATACCCTACTGGGCGCACTAGGTCCTTTTCCACCGAAAGCACTGATTTGTGTACCACAGATTTGTTTTTCAGAGTCATCCTTAGCTTGACACACAAAAAGTAGATCGTCCTCAGTCTTCTTAAAATATTCATTAACCGTCGATTTTTTCTTCGATCCCTGAGACATCTTAAACTGGGGGGGATTGTTCAATTTTTATTTTCCTTAAAAAAATTAGCTCAATATAACTTCATTAAAAAAATAAATATGTTTTTATTAAAAAGAAAACGTACCTCTGATCCTTGCAATTACAAAAATTAACACAGAAATGGAGAGTAATTTTGTATATATTACGCAATGACACGCATACGTGATTGATACAAAACAATGACTGAAGACAAAAAATGCGTGCATATTGTATTACCGAGCAAATAAATGCATGCATTTCGGGTAACGAATCGGGTATATCGAATCTAGCTTTTCGACATGAGAAAGAAAGAGATAATCTCTTTTGCGTGGACTCGTATGCAGTGGATCTTGGTGACTTACTTTCTAGGCGCGACTTATGGCACCTACACGTTTAATATTCATAGGCTATACACATTCATTATTACGTAATTTAAATTTCATAAATTTCGTAATTAAAAAAAATGCATTTTTTTTTAAAAGTAGTCGGAGTCGCTCGTTTTTCACGACTCCGACTCCGACTCCAGCCAAAACACCGCGACTCCACGACTCCGACTCCGACTCCACAGCCCTGGAATAAAGTGGTAGCCCTGATATATCCGTATATATTATTATCTATGAGTAAATTGTTCATGTATGGCATAGACACTGATATACTTGTGTACTTATATATTATCTCTGTTGTGTATGGTCTATGTTCTTCGCGTAGACATGGCGGCTCTCGTAAAGGCTACGAGGTTTTCTACTCAATTAATTAACAGGAAACCGGGAATACTTTACACGGCAGTAAGGAGCCGTAAGTATTTTTCGAAGAAATCATTAATCCTCTACCACTAAAGCCGATGCTCAGTCTTTGATTATGGTTTTCAGTTACGTCATAATTTTGATAGAATGACAGCTGATTTGAAATTTAATTTTATATTATAGTTACAAAGAAATATCATTCTTATTAACGAAGGGTTCATTTTCCATATTATTCAGAAATTCTATTAAGCGAATGTGTTAAATATCTAACATTGTTTCTTTGACAGCTCCTTGGTCTCGAGTTAAGTATGTGTGTTGGTTTATCTGGACGAACTGATAATTTAGTCGAATTATAAGAATTTATAGCTGGTCGTGAGCCGTTCAAAATTTTAAATAAATTCAACGGGCAAGCTATTGCACTTAACTTTAATGCAAAAAGTGAATATGCTTTCCAACATGCTACTCCTTTCCTAACCGAAAATGTATTGAACGCTGCTAAAACATATGAATCAGGGAAACTAACAAGTGACACAAAATACGAATATAATATCAGTATAAAAGTCACTATAATATAAGAGGGTTAGTATCATTCCTCATAATCTCCATGAATGCTTGAATGTTTCAACAAATAGTTTGGTTATAATTGTACATATTACTTGGTAGATCGAAAAATAAATTGACAAATAAAAAAAAAATATTTTTCATCAAGCATACAACATATCTAGTTTTGCTGCTTTGTTTATACAATACTACTCTTAAAAGAATTAATCAAGATATTATTCATAAGTCACTTGCTTGACCAGTCAGCAAAGTGGTGGTCGGGAGAGAAATGTGGACATTTTTTAATTAACAAGCAAACTACCAAAAATGAAATGACTTGCGTGAATGAACAATGCATGAAATCACCTCAATTTTTTAAGACATGTTCAATATAAAATATATTAGTTGGGTTACTATAACACTTGAGTATAGAAACGTAGAAAATAGGATAGAGGAGCGACGGGATACAAAGTGACCCCAGGCAAATTTGCATTGCATTTATTGAGATATCATTGGAGATTACAATTTATATCAGTTAGATATTAGAATTTGTTGGTTGAAAAAAGAAGAATTTTCCAATGTGAATGCTAGGAACTCAAAGGTTAAGCAGATTTCTGTGTGAAAAAATCTTACAGGTGGTCCGCAGGATTTAAAATTGTGAATTTAGTGGTCTGTGAAGATTTAAAGTTTGCTGAACGTTGCTTTACAGAGCTCAAATTTTTTTTGTTTTAGAAGTTTTCAATATGACAGCTGTCACAAGTGTATGGTGGTCGCACATTTCTGCTTCGCCCGCCTATTCTGTGTTGTCTTCATCTCAGCATATCACTATTCAGCTGCACACTATATATACTTCATATGCTTGTTAACTGATTAATGCAAACTATTATCACATATTTCAGTAAATAATTATCTCTTGATGAGAAGAGCTTTTTGAACATTCTATATATATATTTCTTGTTAATTTATGTATGTATTATTTCAACAGACTGGAATAAAGATTTCAAACCGGGTCCAGTGCCGCAAACAGAAGAAGAACGTCGAGCAGCCGCAGAGAAATATAACCTCCACCCTGACAAATACGAAACTTACCCTGACGATGGAGCCGGATACGGAGACTATCCTAAGCTGCCGATGATTTCTACAGAATCGAGGGATCCCTTCTATCCCTGGGATTACCCAGAACTTCTCAGGAATTACAATGAACCGGTACGGTATTTTTTCACCAGCGCATCAAACATATTCAGTTTATTAGATTGTTTTGTAATGTTGTCAGAGAATATACAACAGACCAGGTGTTTACGGAAAACTATTTAATTTTTCATAGAAAGCCGAAGCTCGCATTGGTTTCATTCAATCTTAATTTTGTATCAATTCTAGCAACTCTTAATTTTACTTATTTCTTTACAGATCCATGTTTACGAAGAAATGATCAATGACACCCGGTACAATGTTAGCTATCAGCATCTTCTCCCTCTGAAGGAGCAATTCAAGATTCTGTTCATAGTTTTGGCAACCTTCACGGGACTTTTTGTATTCTTTGAAGATAAGAAAGAGTTCCCATCCATATTGGCTAAACAGATGCCCAATTCTGGCTCACCTCACTACCTGTTCAATGATCCGCCAGAATCTTCTAAGCCCTCACATCATTAATGAAATTTTCACTGCCCCTTTCTAGTTGCAAACAATGTGGGATACACACACCCACCCGATTATAAATATTTATTGTTGGATGTTGAAATATCATTTTTGTTTGAGAACCCAGATGATAATTATAATCCTGGCAGAATATGAATTTTCGCACATTTTTTGTTTACCTTATTGGTGAAGTGAAAATCTATATATTAATAGTCGTCTCTCTTATTCCACATAAGACATGAGTTTGCAGTCCTAATTTCAAAATTGATATAATATATTATTATAAGTAGTCAATAAACTTACATTCATGAATTAAGATGCAACTGCTTTTTGTTCTTGTAGTATTAAGTTTTCAAAAAGAATCATTTGAATAGTTAAATGATATATTTCACCTTTTTGCCTTCATTTTTCAAGGATTCCATTTGTTTGTGTGAAACCTTTAATGTAATATGTCAATATTTGGGAAAATTTCAACATCTCATCTGCATTGTATTTATGGAATATTATAATAATGTATATAGTACATCCTTTAATAAAAGAAAAAAAAGAAACTTTGTTTGAATTGTTTATGCAGCGATTGATAATTTCATTTGGCTTACGTACCAATAATGTGAATACAAGTGAAGAAAAAGTATTTTACTGCTTTTAAAAATATCCATATAATGACCGGATGGCTTGACTTGCTACTTCTCATAGCTGATCCTTTATAAATTAATAACAAAGATTTAAGAGATAACAGACGGCTGCATCGTTCAATGTGCATTTTTGGACGCATCTGGAATGTAAAAGTAGCCAATTTGTTAGTCAAATATAAATAAAAATGATGAATGCACGTGTGAAATGCAAATTTGTATAGTACTTCAATTATTTTATTTGCTGTTGTTTGATTATGCTCTTGTAATACGATTTGTAGATATATTGTAAGTGAATATGTTACATATATATAGAAAATAAAAACATAGGCAGCCTTGGAAACATTTGTAGTTTTTGTAAGATTTATGCAGAAAAAATAGAAATTGTATGTTTTTACTATTACTCAAAAGATGTTCTTAGCAAACCGACCAAAGATCCCGTATAAATCGTTTTGGAATATAATATCAGTGGCGGTTCCTGACCTGAAATCTTGGGTGGGCTAGAGAAAAGCATAGCATTGTATACTATTTACGAAATTTTGCATGCTTCCACTTCATCTTATACATTAATCTACAAGCAAATTAACAAATACTACGACACTACTGCAAAGCATAAATTACTATATAATAAAATCAATGCTAATGTAAGTAAGAAATAATAAAATAATAACCTTAAATTTGTCTTTCAAAGTGAAATAACAAGTACAAAAAGCAATACAGAGCTGTCACTTTTATACAATACATCGATTTGGTATTTGTGTATTAGTATTTGTGTATGGCCCATGCGCTAAATCATTTTAGCCCCCAATGAATGACAGAAGCCAGTAAATTTGAAACACAGTCCTGTGCGTTTGATGACGTTTCCGTACATACAAATACAAACAAAATCGAATCGTGCTAGATTGCGTTCCAGTGTAAAGAAATATTGTCTATGATTGCGGGCTGGAAAGCTTTAGCCCCTGAACCTTTAACACATAGGTGTTGCCAGACTGACGTCACGTTGAATGTTCTCTATGAATTATTTATAGGGTTATTGTTTTTTTATGCCGTTCAGCTTTAAATTGTAATACAAAACAATCGAGAATATTATTGTAGGTAGACATGGCATTGTTTTATATTGACAGAGGAAAATTTAAACAAAGATATTATATTCATTTGGGAAAGGTTAGTTTAGCTTATAAATGTATTTATTTTGTTCAGCGGCCGAATTGCTGTTCATTTTTATTCAGCCATCTAAAGTTTTGGGTGAAAAATGCAGGTCGGGCTTAGCCCACCTAGCCCAGTAGAGTTAGTTCAACTTAACCTTGCCGGCGGGCTCTAGGGTGACCATGATATAATATATATTTTTTAATAATTAAATTATCCGTTTATTTATAACTATATATATTTATACAAGAGAATATCATTTGATGTTAAGTTAAACTAAAATACATAAATAATAGTATTTTATGTATTATGTCGATTTATTGCACACATTTTTTCATTAAAATATTTAGGATTGTAGCATACCATAATTAACGAATGTTCAATATTCAAAAACTAAGACTCTCCTTTATAGGATGAGGGCCGGTTTTGCTCACAACTATAAGAATATCTTTTTTTCCTACCTCTACTCTCTATCGAAACTATATGTGAGGTCCGGGAAGCGGATACCTAGTTTCCTGGCCAATATTCTTACTAGAGTAGGTACAGACTTAAGTCTTTATTTCCCTTTCCAGTATGTGACTAAGACTTCGTCAACAATGAATGTGAATTCTATAAATTTATTATGTAATATAGAAAAATGCACTGTATACAGAAATTCCGATCACAATAAGTAGGTACTATCTAAAAACATTAAAAAATGAATTAATCAATAAATATTTACCTAGTCAACATTCTCGTGTAATTTTATTATGTACTACTGTTATTTATAACCACTTCTTTAGTCTAACCACACAGTGCTTTACCTGATCCTAATTTTGTTACTTCTGACATTATATTATGGTTACCCTTATTTTCGAGTGCAAAAAAGCGTGTGCCTGCTACCCTTGCGCCTTTTGACCAATCACAGAAGAAATACATACTAATACACCTACACATTCTGTGTATTATACATAAAGCGTATCAATGTAGTAAAACGGCGAAGTTATATAAATCTATCTCTACCTAGAACCGCCACTGTATAATATAGTCTTGCCTTGAAAAACATTTGTGCACTGGTGCTCACAGGCAGTAGTGTGTCAATGTGGCATTTGATCTATGCACCTCTTGTATGTGCAGGGGCTGCTACATTTCATGAAATAATATTCAAAAATAACATTTATACCATTCACTCATTTAATGAATGCGTTGAATGAATTTACTCATCGAATGCCACATTGACCGGCCGCCATTGCTCGAACGTCATTAGTGGTCTGTATAAATTTTGTGCACGCGGCATCTAAACGGTTAAATATAAAACCATTCCAGGCTTGTGCAGAACAACGGTGAACTGCAGAAGGTGTTCTCAGATTCTGGAGGATTTCTGACCTGAAAAATTTGAAGAACGTCGCGCTGATTACCGTAGTAAGAACAAGGTAGTGAAGATATCTGTGCGACTTGACAGGCGTTGATTCTTGGATCGACAGATTGAGGCGGCGGTCCGCAGAAATGATACCAAGAAACTATTTAAAATGACGCACGAGATCGTGGAAAGCGACCGCCAATTTCCGGGTCTGACGGCATTGGCGGATCCACGGGGCTGGGGGAGGCATGCCCCCCCCTCCCTGAAGAGAATTTATTTTGCATTTTTCTAATTTATTAAAACTTTATTGTGAAATAGGCTATTTAATTGTTTAGTCTACTATGTTTTATAGAATATATACTTAATTATGTATTGAATATTTTTATATAGATATGTTATTTTAATATCATCTAATTGAAGATTTCGACTGAAGTTGCTTGGTGGAATTTTATTACTAAATTTGAATCATTCAAATTATGTACATTCACACAAGTTTTGTCACTAATGACCCGGGTTTCGCTTTTCGGCATTTTCAGGTGTTGCACTTGAACAGTTTATTATTATCTTTGACTCTAATAGAATCCTGACCAGTGCAGCACAGATCATCGAGAGGGTCGACAGCTTCAGATACCTCGGCGTACATATCCCGGAAGACAGTAGTACAAAAAGAGACATTCGTCTAGGAATTGCTGGAGCCACATTAAACTCAGTGTGGATTGTCTGGGACTAACAGCTGTACATGATTAACCCTTAATACCCTAGAGCTGATACATCAGCTTTCATATAATCGCCAAAAATACCCTGAGCCGATATATCGGCTTTTCTAAATGGTACATAATTGAGTCGTCTGGTATCAAAAGGAGAACTGTTCCATACATGATGTATGGAACAGTTCTGCTTTCCATGTACGTAACATAATTTGAAGTTAAAATGAGAAGTGATTTAACATAGGGTACCTAACCTTTGACATCCGAGCCACTTACAGGTCTGCAGTTCTATAATACAGCTCCACAAAGCGTTGTTTTTCTAATAAGAAAAAATATTGAAGTCTAATATTTTTTTTTATGTAAATTTTGTTCCAAGATGTAATGATGCAAATAAAAAATACTAAAAAATCACTAAATTAACCTCCCCCCCAGTAAAATAGTATATTTAATGCAAATGCAAGTTATTATGGATTTTTTTATTCCTTTGATGGTTTAGTATTCCTTCCCAAACTCGCTGCATGTTTTCTAAATAAAATACGTCGGCGCTGTGAATAGGCATGTAATGTTATTTCTCCATAAATTGTAAAATATTTTACCGAAATGTCTTATTATAAATACTTTTTCATGAATTTACGAAAACACTTAAAAACAGATATTTCCCAGGGTATTTTTTGAAAACCTATGAAAAATTATAGGGTATCAAAAGGGTTAAAACCGAATTCCATTTGTCCAACGCACGCATACTAACAGTACTGCTTTACGGTAGCGAATCATGGCACCTGACGAAGAGTCTGAAAAACTGTATACTGAGCTTTGAGAACAGATACTTGCGTCGAATAATTGGGTGAGGTGGTTAAATTTTGTGAGGAATTCAGAGATTAGGGAACGCACAAGACAGCTCCCCGTCATGTCAGTGGTAATGGAGCGACGTTGGAACTGGCTGGGTCACGTGCTGCAGATGCCTCTGGAAAGCCTTAATCCTGCCTGCCTGACGACCGTCGGGTACTATCCATAGGATGTACTCGGCGGAACTGAGGGAAGCCAGCACGTCATGGGAGAAAGCATAGCAATTGGCGGGAAATATGGAAGTGCTGCGTGGCGGCTATATGCTCCACAAAGGGAGCGAATGTGGTCAAAGAAGAATCGAAAAGAATTTACAAATTAAAGTACAATTTTACAGTATTTTTATTTACTAAATTACATTCATGGTTTATTTTTTAGCCAATTTGGAACAAGCCAGGTTTGCAAATAACAGCCTCAAATATAACCATTATTTAAGATTTCGACTGAAGGTGCTTGGTGGAATTTCAATATTAAATTTGAATCGTTCAAACTATGTACATTCTCACAAATTTTGTCACTAACGACCCGGGTTTCGCCTTTCGGCATCTTCAGGCATTCAAGTGCACGGATGAACTTGAACTGACACTTAGCAAATGAAAGAAGTTTCGTGCTTATATAAGACATAAATGCATCACTGGGTCCAAAGGCATTGCTGGCGAAAAGGATGAGCCCATGGGAATGCCAACAGATTTGTGTAGTGAGCAGTTTCAAGAATTATATAATTTGTTTGTCGGCAAAGGTTTTATGATTATATGATTTTATGGTTATATAGGGTATAGAAGAGGAGATGTGGGAAAGTTTGATATTTCGTTTAAAAGCGGAAGATTTTGCAACTGTGCTTTGTTGATTTCTAAAATTTCTTGGAAAAAGAGCTTATGACTGTCCGTATTTGGGTGTAACATTTTTATCCCTTGTTCCTGATTGAACACGTGACCTTCCAAAATTAAGTGATTAGCAAAAGTAGACGTGTCTTTTTTCAATCTAAAGGCTGCCATATGTTCTAAAACTCGGATGTTCAATGTTCTTTCTGTTTTGCCGATATAAAACTTTGTACCTATATAACCATAAAATCATATAATCATAAAACCTTTGCCGACAAACAAATTATATAATTCTTGAAACTGCTCACTACACAAATCTGTTGGCATTCCCATGGGCTCATCCTTTTCGCCAGCAATGCCTTTGGACCCAGTGATGCATTTATGTCTTATATAAGCACGAAACTTCTTTCATTTGCTAAGTGTCAGTTCAAGTTCATCCGTGCACTTGAATGCCTGAAGATGCCGAAAGGCGAAACCCGGGTCGTTAGTGACAAAATTTGTGAGAATGTACATAGTTTGAACGATTCAAATTTAATAACCATTATGTAATATTATTTTTTTTGCATGTTTATATAAAATAAAATCATGTTAGTGGTTCACAGGATTTCAATTGTGAATTCAGAGTTTGTGAGATTTGAAAGGTTGACAACTGTCAATTTATTGGTAACATGTATCTATTTTACCATGTCTGAAACCTGAGATGACTTAATGTCAGACTGGACATTGTAATATTTACATTTCAAGTATTCCACGTTTTATCCAAGGCCACGTTTACATCAACATAAAGCAACAAGTTCTCCTAACCTCCTTGAAACAACTATACACATAGGATGTTTAACTATTGTGATAGCTGGTCTTCGCAAAGAAGAACTGTTAATAAATATTGCAGTGGGAGTACTTTCGCTTTCTTCAATCAGCGAAATTGTTTTTATAAAAATGATACAATTACGATCGGAAAGTTGTATAATTTTTTGGATCCGAATCAAAACTGGTTCAAATTTAATGTGGACTTAAATAGTGTGTTCAAGATAACAAATTTTGGGCTTCATTTCGCATATTCATAAACGAATTCAGAGGAAGAAACGGTTTTGATATAACCTCATATCTTGAAGAATAGTCACAGAATCTTTCGCAATAATGAAATATTTATTTCTGCGTCAAAGATAGGTGTCGACAGTCGGTCTGATGTAGAACATAGTTATCATTTATAAATACTCGTGAAATATTCTTCTTCAAGATCATACAAATCTGCAGCGATGTCGTCTCGTAGAGACATCAATTTTTGATCACACTCTTGCTGCTTCGTTCTAAACAGTTTTGAGTTTTGTGTGATGGCTTCATTCACTGATGGAAAGTCGTTCAATATCAGATATTGCTTGATATCGGATACCAGTTTCATTAATGATTCTCCCGCCCTCACTGAAAGCATGATTTAAAAAAAATAATCATTTAAAAGCAATCAAGTTTTGTACATAATTTCTTAGTATTTTTTTTTTTGTATAGAAAACTATTTGTACAGTAGAACCTTGGTATAACGGACAAGATTTGAGTCTGGAGTGGCAATATGGCGTGAGAAAGCAAACTGTTTTGGATATTAACCCTTAGACCGCGGTTGACTGCTATAGCAGCCCAATCAGAACCGATTTGGATCCGAGCCGCGGTCAAAAGGTTAAAAAAAGACTCAATAATTAAAGTCTCTCATAAACTAAATATTTTCAATTCACAATGTAAATTAGGGTAAAACTGTCATTTAGCGTGTCATGGATTTTTTCGGCGAAAAACTTTACAATGTATGCTAGAAACAACGCCACGATTTCAAATATTTTTTTGATGACTTGATAATCGCTTTAAAATCACACATTAACAGCTTAACGACCGTGGACGCGTATTTGAGTCTTTGAAAAACAAAGGTTGCTACCCGGCGGACACATATATGTATCTGGAAGTTAAGAAAATTTAATTTTGTAAAGATATCTCAATTTGCTTACAAATTATAGTGAATTTAGTAAAATTATAATTTTTGCAAAATTTTATTTCGCCAGGTGAAATTTTATAAAAAAAACGTGCGGTCGTTAAGCTGTTAAGTTTGAAAAAGATGACCTTGTAAAAAATTACAACCAAGAAAAAAGACTGAAATAAAGGTTTCTGCTAGATAATTTCTTTAATTAATATTAGATTATGTCAATTAAACACCAGTTTAGAAGTCTCCGTGCACCTCGATGTTGTGTATAATTCATAATTTGCATATGGCCTAAAATCATCAAAACACGTTTATTGCGCCTCCTGTAAAATTTGATGTGGGTTATGTCCTTTTTCCTTTCCACAGTCGATATGAAGATCACTGATAAATTATGCAGCGAAATCGGTCCAGATATATTTTTTTAAAATGTCGAATAAATCCTGCATATTTGAGCCATTTGCAGATCTAAGGGGGAGGCCATGGAGGAGAATTTATTTTCCATTTTTCCAATTTATTAAAACTTTATTGTGAAATGGGCTCTTTAATTGCTTAGTTTACTATGTTTTATAGAATACATACTTAATTATGTATTGACTATTTTTATATCGATATATTATTTTAAAATCATCTATTTTTTAATGTATTAGTTGTGTATCATGTTTATTTTCAAATTGAATGACCCCCTCCTGATACAATTTCTGAATCCGCCACTGATTTGAGCACATTGTATTTATTCTGGAAATGCAGAGCAGTATTGTATATAGTATGTCTATTTTTATCCCTTTGTAATAAATATGTAAGGAAAGATTCATATTTTCTCCAACTGGCAAGGATTTGTAAAGTAGATGTGGACAAGGAACAATCCAAAACATTTCATATACGATTGCGAATTTTACATACTAAAATGTTTTTTATATTTCACATAAATTTATCAGTGATCTTAACACATTGGTTACGGATGACTCGTATACGAGTCTTTTCGCCGGTCTGACTTACGCGTTGAAATATATACATCCAATGCGACAAATGTTTTAGATTCTCTATGCAGATGGCGTAACAAATGATTGATGCATCATTTAAAAAATAAAATATTAAAATATATGCACAAATATTTTTTTTATTCGGTGATTTCGGCGATGAAAAATCAGCAGACAGTTAAAATAAAACTTTAAAAAATAGGCCACCAAAATATAAGCAATTGTAGGCTAAAAATAGGCTTTTATGTTTTCTAATTTTGTTTTGAAATAAAATAAACAGGAGTAAATGTTTATTTGACTTGTTATTTATTACGTTTTCGATGAAATATATAATTCTATGTCAAATACCCGATTTTCTATATTAAAAAATACAAAAGATGAGTATTGCTAATAAAAGCAGGCTAAAATATATAAAGTATTATGCAACAAAGTGTTGCACAACTGGTGTCCAAATTATTTTTTTGAATGTCAAATAGTTTTAAAGTTATTTTTTTTTTTCAAAAGAACCTAATTTTTTGCAAAATTTCGCAAAAATGCCCCGATGCGAATGAGTTAATATTAATGTGTGATTGTAACGCGATTATCAAGTCCTCAAAAAAAGATTTTAAATCGTGGCGTTGTTTTTAGCATACATTGTGAAATTTTCGTCAAAATAATCCATGAACGCTAAATGACAGTTTTACCTATAATTAGTCAAAACGCAATTTAAAAAAAAATATATTTATTTAATCGAAAACAAATTGGCACAAGTCACAAGAGTCGCCAAGAGGCCAGGCCGTTGGTTCCCCACCACTGTTCTAAGGCATACTTATCAGATTTAGCATAGAGACTCACCGATGTTTGCAGCTCTGACTTGCATTTCAAATGTATCTTGTTCAATTTGAGTCATTCGATTAAGCTGCGATTCGTTTTCTCCTTTTGCCAATTTGATGATCTCTGAAATTGAGTTATTTTTATCATTAAATCTGAAACGAACGTCATTCATACATAAGATTGCAGTCTACTGTATTCAAGATAAGGTTAACTATTTAAAAACCAACAGACCGACATGTGTTTATAATTAAATTCAAATGATTTCATTGTTGGTAAAATTGCATACAGTCGCGTTCATTATTCACTTTAAGTCCATAAAACGACCAGATAGTGTAAGTTATAATGAAGTACAAAAATCATCCACGGGAATATTGATAAACATTAAACACTTAACGAAAGCTACCTTCGAAATTTTCCAGCATACTTTTGACATCATCTTTTAATCTTGCTGTGTAAGATTTCAGCAAAGCTTCTTTGGATTGCGGTAAGTTTCTCTGCATCGCAGTTCGATTTTTATACTAAATAGACTATAAAAACAGACTTTCGGTCATACGCTAATATACTATAAATATTTACGGTAAGGTGCCTTTTGATATTTACATCGGTTTGACGTTTCATGCTCTCGCTTAGTCGATAGATAATAAACGCCATAGAGTAGTATACTTACGAACGCTTACTAATAGACAATAGCATGTTTTGCTTTAAAACGTCGGCGCGGACGATAAGAGGTCGCGGTATATATTGGCGTATAAATAGTAAGAGCAATCGCGCGTCCTAAACAGTAGTCCCTGAAAGTCATAAAGTTGTATCTCTACGAAAGTATGAGATGAAACTGAATCACGAGCATAAATGCTGGTGTAAAACTTATACAGATAACCCTAGTTATGACGCTATCCATTTTAAATGAATGAATTGAGAAACATTTTTTCTTTTTAAATTATGATATCATAGTTAAGTTTTGACAGTACTTTAGGACCAAATGATACCGTGGCATAACGAGGGCAGAGGCCGTACATTTTTAAGGGCGTCATTCGTGGAAATGAAAATATTTTTTAAAAATTAATACAGGACAAGAGATTGATATTTATGCTAAACCAATTTCATGACACGGTGGGGTTATTGGCACCCGCTTCCAGTAGCACTTTAGTGAGGAAACTGGCAGGATTTTTAAAACAAAAGGTGTAGCTAAATTAATTGTGTTTGAATTTTGTTATCAGGTAACCCGTAATATCAATTGCTTATTGTTAATGGCCTTAAATGGCAATATTGTTTTTCGATACCGATGTGATTTTTGTTTATTTTATTTCTTGCTCTTTGGGTCACCATCTGCACCTGACGTGTGTTGGGAGACTTCCCGGTCTCTGGATGATACTTCCAGAGACCTTTAGTTGTAAATTCACTTGCAATTCAGTGGTTTTGCTTTTTTCCGAGATGAAAGAAATAATATTTTTCCATTTCGACGAAAATTAAATTCCATTTTGTTCTCTGCGCAGAGTTTAACGTCAAGTTTTTTTTTCATTTATAAAATCGTGTGAGCAAGGTAGGTATAATAGTTTTGTATAATATTTATTGTGTATTGTAATCATTCAAAATTTTGTTTGTTAAATATTCTATGTAATAAATTCGTGATTGCAAATGTGATAGTAGAGCGATATTTTGATTTAATATCTACCTACCTGTCAACTCCTAGCGTATACCAGCGGTATTTGTCGTTACGACTTTTATAAGGGGGCATTTATTACAGATTAAAAATAACAAAGTATTTCAGTTCTACAGTTTTTAATTATTTTATGTGTTGATAGCTATTTCGGCTTGCGCCGTCGTCAGAACTGTTCTGACGACGGCGCAAGCCGAAATAGCTATCAACACATCAAATTATTAAAAACTGTAGAACTGAAATACTTTGTTATTTTTAATCTGTTATAAATGGAGTTCTACCAAGTAAATGCCAAATCAATTAATAAAGGGGCATTTATTCTTGAGGCTTAACATCGTGAACAATAGTAGAAATTTTTAACAATAAATGAAACTCGCTCTAAAAATAAATTACGAGTAATGTTATTCAATTAGCAAGTTTACGGTCATTTTGATTTTGTATGAAAAATAATGTTATCTCGTCTTTGGAGGGTTAACCCTCCAGAGACGAGAGCTTTTTTCCGATAAAAAAATATTTTCTAAGCCATATTGAAGTCACGGATAACTTTTATTCCTATTCAAAATTAAAAAAAAAAAAAACGCAAAGTCGTTGTATAGAAACCCCGCATGACTATATGGTAATGCGCATCCTTTTATTACCGTGTAATATTGAGTACGGACAGTAGTAAGGACAAAAGTGACCGTATGGGCTTACAAACATTCGGGGTTGAAATATAGCTAAACGTGATTTTTTTAAAAATATTTACAATTTGACCTCTTTAGATCAACATAATTTCAAAACAAATATATTAGCAAAATAACTGTAAATAATTTTATGTTTTTATAAAAAAATATCTAACAGTTTCAAAAAGTAAATTAAAAAAAACGGAAATTCAAAAAATCACATGTGCTTTTGGAGACCCTTCCTGTTCCTACGGCTGATGACTTACTGTAGTCCGTACCCTTCTTAACCAAATATGAGCAAAAGCAACGATATTCAGGTAGAAAAAGTATGAATAGTGGGATCAATAGACAACGGTGTTTTGTGTGACCATATGGTGACGCTCGTCCTTGGAGCTATTCCTTCATAGACATCAGTATAAGACCGAAAGATAAACGACAATCATGATGCAGCTTGCGTTACTCCTTAACAGATGTCGTTACACGACCAAAATAAGCTAAAATCATAATATAGCTTTCGTTAATTTGTAACAGACATCGCCACACGACATTTTTTTAAAAAATCTAAATCATGATTTAGGTGACATTATTCGTTACCAAATGGTGCTACCAACCAAAATAAGTTTAAATCATAATGTAACTTGCATTTTTTGTTAACAGACGTCGTTATGTCTGCAAAATTGATAAAATAGGAGAAGAAATTCGATCCAAACATTTTTGTAGGTCACTAAACTACTATACGCGGGCCGGATCCGCCCCTTTGAATATTTTCATCCGTCCCCGTAAAAGCTATGGATTTTCGTATATAAATTATTCATATAAGAAATATATTTCTTTATGATGATTTTGTGGATTCACGAAAACCATTAATTTCAAGTCATCAATTGGGACAGACTTAAACATTTTTCAAATAATTAGATAATTTGGTCGATACCAAAAGCTTTCGTGAATTTCGAAAAAATAAATAATGGTGAACGGATTCTACCGAACATTACTTTTCCGAACACGAACACTCCGAACACGAACTCTCCAAACAAGAATACTCCGAACACCGTATCTTTCGGACACAGAATATTCCGCACACAGAACCTTCCTGATATAGAATACTTCGCACACCGAATACTCCGAACATTTAAATATTTTTAATAGAAAAATCATTGTTTTATTGTAATGTGGAATGTTTTATGGCAATTATGTCAAATATTTTTCAGAATGAAAACAAGAAACGTATTTAATTTTCATGTATATAAGCAGTTTACAATTTTATTCGTATTTTGGCTTATTAATTTTGAAAATTGTGTTGTAAGTATTATAATTGGGCTTATATTTATGATTATATTGAAAGGAAATACCATGCATATAAACATTTGAAATTGCAAATTGACATCCACAGTACTTTAAGCATAATTTTATTATCTCATTGATACACATATTATACATATTTTACATTCACTTGACAAATGCAAATGTCAAATTTTATACATACTATGTGTTTGTAATTTTTTTATTGCAATGACTTGCAGCCTCTGTGGTCGAGTGGTCAACGGTGTTGGCTTCGGCTACGGAGGGCCCGGGTTTCAAATCTCGGCACGGACAGTTTTATAAATTGATTTTTCAATCGATTTATAAATTTATGTTCAAGGGTATGGATGTATGTGATGACTTCAATTTAAATTATAAAAAAAAAATCTTAATGTACTTTTACCACATAAGTCGATGGTCCCTATAGACACACTAAAGAAAAATGCTACAAAGTAAAAAATAGTGTTCACTTTGAATATATTTAATCGGCAAGTATTTTCTGAAGCAAAGCAGCAAGTATTCTCACAAAAGTTGTCGTATCTAGGCTGTTTGAGATTAAAAAAATTCGCCACCACTGCCGTTGACTTTAAATTTTGTGGCACTCGATATGAATCGAAAATTGGACCAATACAAAAAAATACTTACCAAAAATTATTTTAAAATACTTGCCGAATAAATGCGATCCAACCTAACATATAACAACTAACCTCACTTACCCTAACCTGACCCAACTAACCTAACATATAATTATAAACCTAACCTAACATATAAATATTAACCTAACCCAACCTAACTTTGCATAACCTAACCTTATTTTATATAACCTAACATTAATTTTTATATCTAAACTCAACCTAACCTAACCTTACATTATATTTTAACTTAACCTTATTTCATATAACCACACATAACTTTTTATAACCTACACTCACTAAATATTACCTAACCTTAATAATTATAATCTAACCTAACCTTATCAAATGCGTGACATTATGCATATGAATCTTTTGTTAAATAATATAATAACACGTAATATAATCAATACTATATAACCTAACCATGACTAATAACCTAAACCTAAGCCCTACCCTTAACCGACCTACACCTTACTCAACCTAAGCCTAACTTACTCTAACCTAACCTAACCTAACATAACTTTACGTAACCTAACCTTTATATTATAACTTCTTGACTTAATATTATAACCTAACCTTATATCATATAACCTAACATATAATTATTAACCTAACCCAACCTAACTTACTCTAACCTGACCCAACTAATCTAAGTTTCTATAACCTAACCTAACTTTACAAAACCTAACCTTATCTAATATAACCTAACCTAATTTTACATAACCTAGCCTAACTTTAAATAACCTAACGTCACTATAACCTAACCTAACTTTACATAACCTAACCTTATTTTTGATATCCTAACCTTATTTTATAAAACCTCACCTTATTTTACATAACCTAACCTTATTTTATATAATCTAGCCTAACTTAATATAACCTAACGTCACCATATCGACTGTGAAAAGGAAAAAGGACGTAACCCACACATATCTAATTTCACAGGAGGCGCTAAAAACGTGTTTTGATGATTTTGTGTCATATGCAAATTATGAATTATACACAACCTTGAAGTGCACGGAGACTTCTAAGCTGGTGTTGAATTGATATAATCTAATATTAATTGAAGAAATTTACCAGGAAAACCCTTTATATCAATCTTTTTTCTTGGTTTTTTTTACAAGGTCATCTTTTTCAAACTTAAAAGCTAAATTTAGATACTAATTCAGCATTTTCAGCTTCCATCCTTTTGATAGAATGTGTGTCAAGTTGTAAACATTGTGATTATCGAAAAAAAGCTGTTTTGGAAAATTAAGGGTTACGTCCTTTTTCCTTTCCACAGTCGATATTTAACCTAAGCTAACTAAACACTTTATATAACTTACCTAACCTAATCCAACCCAACCTAAGCTTTCTTACAATAATCTAACATATAACCTAATAAAAAAATACGTATTATTAATAATAAACCCATATAACCTACCCAAGCTTTATAATTATAACCTAGATAACCTTAACCTAATTTATTATAAACTAACCTAATATAGCCTCATAACTATAACAAACTTAATCTTATTTCATATAACCTAACCTTACTTTGTTATAACCTAACCTAGCTAAATATAACCTAACGTCACATAACATAACCTTACCTAACCTAGCTTGACTTAACTTAACCCAACCTAACTTATCTAACCTAACCTTGCTTATAATAATCTAATCTAACCTAACCTAACCTAAACGTATCAAATGCGTGGCTTTATGCATATAAATATATTTTTTATAAAATAATAATTAGTAATAAAGCAATACATGAATAACAATAAATCAAATAAAAAACTTTTTATCGTCATTTCGAAATGTGTTTGAATATGTAATTATGTTGCATTTTCAAAAGGTCATTTGACAACCGCATTTGTAAAAAACACTCGTTTTATCCTATCGACATAGGTTTTTCTCGACAGTCATTTTTTATCAAAGACACCAGATTTATAGCAAATAATGTCCGCCTATATAAAAACCAATGTCCTAATTGACAATATAACATTTCATAACTTCTCAGAAGACAATTCCCCTTTACGATTGTGCCGGTTGACAAAAACCATTATTGGTTACTTACGTTGTAAATATCACAATAATTCTTGTAGCGAATTCGACGAAAATCGACTATCAATATATAGAATTTAGTATGAATAAAAAAGTGGAGACTGGAAGGTGTGAAATCTTGGACACCGGACGGACGGACCTTATCGACTATTAATATATAGACTAGCTGTAAGCCCGTTGCCCAGCAACGTGAGATTTTTGTTGCATTGTGTTGCATTGTGTTTTATTTTATTTTATTTTATTTTATTTTATCTAAAATGAAAATATAGATTTAAATGCTAATCCAATGTTGACGTCACACTTATGACGTCACTGTGACTTCATCTAGTTTCGCCTTAAGCATCGTTTCAAAACGGAAGAATTTCGATTTTGCATGAAAAAAAAACGATGTCACACTCATGAGGTTACATTTATGAAGAACTGTACGGTTTCAAAACGGAAGAACTTTGTTTTTGTATAAAAAAAAAACAAAAAAGTTATTTTTTCTTCTTGTGTAAGCCAATTAAGGCGACTCAGTAGGAATGATTAATTTGACCTACAGCATACATATTGCACTGACTTAAATAAGTAACCACCACAATGCGTATTTTTACAGTATCAAAACAAGCAAAACATTTTTCTATTTCATTACAAAAATAACAATACCACCTAACACACGAATGGATATTTAGACAGTTATAAAGGTTTTTCATATAAAACAATTTGTATTAATATTAGATATCGACGAAAATCAATAAGTGTTTATTTATCTTCATAGCAAAGACTGACAATCTAATTTACTTCCCCAAATATCTTTTGCAACAATTATATGTAACTGAAACTATACGTTAATTATATATTCATTGAAAATGCTTCATATGAGGTATTGGTACATGTAAGCAACAGTAAGCTATCGTACTAATCACCGTAACAACTTCTTGTAACCTAATCTTAATTACACGCTCTAAGATTTTGCTCATTGCGGGGAGCAGACTTATTGGTCGATGATTTACTGGAAGTGTATGATCTTTTCCAGGTTTTGGAATGAGAATAATATCAGCTTCTTTCCATTGTGCCGGAAAATATTGTAATCGCAAGCACGCATTGATGATGTTTACTAGCGAATTAATGCCCTTTTCCGGGAGCTGCTTGAGAGCCTTGTTACCAATGTTGTCATTGCCCAACGCTTTCCTGTCAGGTAGATTTTTGATGAGACATTCCACCTCGGCAAATGAGGTGGGATAGATAATTTCGCCATCTGCATCTTGAGATTGATCTAGAATTAACTTTGCAGCGATTTCTATATCAAACGCGTTTTTATTCATGACTAAATTGCTTGGGTCAATTGTGTTGGGTGTAAATTGGCTTTCAAGGCTGTCTGCAAACTCTTCAACTTTATCACTGATGGTGAAAACAGGTCCCTTTGGTCCGTAAAGTGGCATCAGGGGGTGTTTTTCTGCGCGGAGGGCTTTGGAGAGGGCCCAGTATGGGTCACTTCCTTTAACAAGATCACTTAATCTGTCGTCAGAAGTTTTTTCGCGGTAAGCTTTCATAGCGAGTCGGATTTCAGCAGACAGACGGTTAACGCGCTGCTTAACTAAGGGGTTACAGAATTTTTTCCATTCTTTTCTTGCACGCCGTCTGTCATTAATAAGGATTTTAATGTCTATCGGTAGAGGTTTACTGTAAGGTGTATTTCGTAAAGTTTTGAAAAAAATCATCCCAGACACTCAGCACGGCTTTCGTGCTAGCCATTCGACAAACCACCAACTCCTCCGAGTAACGGAGTTTATCACAAGTGGATTCATTCTTAAAGAAGTCACGGCTGGCCTCTTTTTAGATATCGCAAAAGCCTTCGACAGAGTATGGACTGAAGGGGTTGTATTCAAAATGTCGAAGGCTGGCATAGGATCACCACTGGTAAAAATTCTCAATTCATTCATGACAGGCAGATGTTTCAACGTTAAAATGGATGGAATTCGATCTTCACCAAGGTCAACTCGGGCGGGAGTTCCGCAAGGCTCTGTTTTGGGACCCATATTATACAATATATACACCTATGACATTCCTTCCGGCGGAGAAAACGACGCAATTATAGCACAATATGCAGATGATACGGCTATTTTAGCTAAATCTCGAAATCGACAAAGCGCTGTCACGCATGTTCAATCAGCTGCTGACACAATTGCAGACTGGTGCGACAAATGGCGAATCAAAATTAATACCGAAAAGAGCGCGGCAGTAATGTTTTCCAAGGGTTTTATCAGAAAACCTAATTTTGCTTGCATACGCATGCACAACGCAGAGATCAAGTGGTCTAATTCGGTTAAGTATCTTGGACTCACACTAGATAATCAACTTAAATTTAATGAACACGCCGCGATTAAAAAACGTCAAGCTAACGCTACAAAGGCAAGGTTGTATTTTATGCTTAACGCGAGGAGCAAACTTACTCTCAAAAGCAAGCTGCTCCTCTACACAGCAATCACTCGACCAATCATGATGTACGCTGCTCCAATATGGACGTATGCTCACCGTAAACATATGAAGACTCTCCAGATTGTCCAAAACAAATCACTGAGACAGATATGTAACGCCCCGTGGTACGTGCGTAACACGCTGCTTCACAGAGACTTGAAAATACCTACCATCCGCGAGTTCGTTCGTGAGATATCTCAAAGGTTTCACAGCGAAGTAGGGAAACATTTTAACCCAACGATATCTAATCTCCACAATTATGACGAGACACTGCCTGAGAATCGTTTTAGACCGAGAGCAATTCTGCTCGACGACCCTCCATAGATCTTATGTCGTCTAAAATTGGCACTTTTAGAACGAAATTAGCATCACGAAAATGACTCTCTTTGTTTGACTGTCCTTGTGCACTGTATGTGTGTATGTATGTATGCGTATGTGTGTGTACATGTACGGATGCAGTGTGGGGAAGCATATAGAATGTGATTTGCAAAATAGTGCATATGGAGTTCCCGTGAACTTCTTATCTCTGTAGCGATCGCGCCCTTTTGTCTGCAAACGATGGTAAGGGGATGCAATTTACAATTCTTCAAACACTTTATCGATGAAGGAGACTAGAAGAACCTTGACGTTAGCGCGTCCTGGTACTTGAAGCTACATAAATTTGATATCCAAAAAAAAAAAATCGTACTAATAAATTAAATCATGAGACGGCTTTTGCCAAAGGTAACAAGAGACGCTAAACAAATCATACAATACAAATTTCTCAAACTTTCTCTTATATATTGAATTAGTTTTTATTTTGTATAACCTATTTTTTATGATATTGATTTGATATGATTTGTTATGATATTGATGAATACAGTTTTGAAAAATAATTTTGTTGCCTAAAAAAGTTTAAAACATAAAAAATATTGACATAATAAGATTAAAATAGAAAAGTATTGAGTTCTAAAAGAATTATAAGTTGCAATTGATAGTTATTTCTGGTTCGCGCTATAGTTTTGACCATGAATTTTATCCGAAAATTATCTTAACTTTTTCGGTTCTAAGATCAAGAAATGCGACCCCAATATCAACATTTTCTTAAATATCTATTTTAATATAGGTGATACCATGTTTATGATCAAGGTATTCTTATATCATAGTTTTTTGGACTTTTTGTAGTTTATATAAATACGCGATAACGCGATAACGCTATAAGGCGATAAGCGCTCGCGATAACGATCGTTCGTAAGATAGCTGCGCTACACTCGTCAGTTGTAAATTCATATGTGTGCTGGGATGACGTCTTTTTTACGCGCAACTTAAAATATGATTATGTATTAAAAAACCACGGATTTTTATAAAAAAAAATGTATGAGGAATGATGCAGAGAGATATTTTAAAGCCCTTAGACTATTTTTTTTTGAAATTCATAAGAATAAGGCCAATAATGAGGAAACCACTGGGGTCACAAAAGATCCCCATCGGCAGAGAAGTATTTTTCTAGTCTCCGATCCGCGAGAGTTAACTATGTCTTATCGTGTGAGATAAAAAACTTCGATATTTTTAAATTATTGTATATTAAGAAATCGTTCTTAACAAATCGATTGAACATTTCGCACAGTGACTTCTTTATGTTTTTTATTAATAGCATCTAAAATGTATTGCGGATTCTATTCTATATTTTTCTATTGACCTTTGGAATCTAAGATCCAAAATCTCAGGATGATACATTGGTTCCAGAAAGTGGCGCGTAAAAAAAGCTCATTTCATATAATTTGATAAATCGGTTTCAAATCCGTGTAAAAAAGTACCAAAAATGTATGAAAAAACGTAACGGTGCCATCCAAAATAATCGAGTAAAAAAAGTATTGGGTGTATATTTTACTGAATGCAAAAATTTTTACTTCAATATTCTATAGTCTAACCCAATAAGGAAGAAATTAAATGAAAATTACACCAGATCAAAAGTAGTCGTTCAAACAATTTATATTGAATGCATAGATATATTCGTATTTCTTTATATAATGTTTGAGAACTTTCTTTACTGGCAATTTGCATGTTCGACGACATGCAGGGTTGTGAGTGTTGTGACATATTAACATCTTTTCCAATATTTTTTTGTTTCTAACAATAATGTTTTTTTTTTTACGTTTAAACGACGAACTTTGTTTTTTAGCGAAAATCTTCCCCATCTGTAAGCGGCACAAAACTTTTGAAACATAGAAATGATTCATAAATACTAAAGTAAAAAATGCTTTTATTCATCTATTATTACTATTAGATACAAATATCTATAGATAGAATCTCTGTTTAAAAGCATTGCCAAATAATTATTTTAAAATACTTATCCATTAAGCCAGTAGTTTCCAACCTTTGTGTTAATGCGCTTCCCTTTGAAAAAAAATATATTCGCGCCTCCCCATCCTTTATTTCATATAGTAACAAAGACACGTTTTAAAGGGTAAATAAATATTTTGGACTGTTCGCGCTTCTTTTTACAATAGTCCACGCTTCCAAGGTTGGAAATCGCTGCATTAAACTAAAGCAAGGGTGTCCAACCTTTTTTTGCCTTAAGATCGACTTTTCAATCTTAAGTTTTCTCGCGATCGACTTCTACCATGATTCTTGTAACAATTTTTATTTAGTAGGGTTTTTCCCTTCTTCAATTTTATAAATGTTTATTTTAAATGCGAAATACATACAATTGGATAGGTATATGCTTACAAAATAATTCAATTTTTGTATATTTTATATTTAAATAGTATATTTTTTCCAAATTCACGGAAGCTTTCGGGATCAAACACATTATGCTTTGGAGTCGACCGGTCGATTGCGATCTACCAGTTGGACATCCATGTGCTAGAGCAGTGTTTCTTAACCATATTGAAAGAATCGCCCCCTTTACCACAGTAAAATTATCCAGCGCCCCCCCTCCCCACAAAAAAAATTACTCTCTTTTTTATGTATTTCATGCAATGATTTTCTTTACAAATAAAAAATTATAAGAAAAACAAATAAAAAACATGATTATTTTTATAAAAATTATGTATTTATTGCCATTTATGTCATATTAACATTATATACAAAATTATATTATTATTTTAACTAAAAAGTAAATAATTCAATGGAAATGAGAATTTTTATTAAAAAACTTAATGAGATCCTTGAGCCTCATGTGATTGGGCTATTTTCGTAATATTAGGTTCAAGTTTAGTTAAATATAGTCTTAAATCTCCTCTTTGGCTTATCTGTAATCGATTTCGGGATTTTTTTAATATATGCGTTACTGCGCTAAAACCCTTTTCCACTAAATATGATGAAGGAAATGCTACGATGGGTAATTTTACCTCTTTCCACAGAAGAGGGTATTGATGGCGAAAATGGACCCAAAAAACATCATAATTACATTGATTGAACACAATTTTAGCTTCACAGTCATTTTGTAGCTCAATAAACTGCTCTTTTAAATTTTCACTGACATTTTCTACATTTGATAAAAATGGATTAATTATCCAATCTGGTATTAAAAGTTCATACAAGTCTTTGAATCGTATTATCATATCTTCGATAAGGGCGTCAATGTGGCTACAGTATGTTTCCAAATCAGAATCCTTAAGTATATCTTTTTTTAATTGTTGTAAAGAAGGAAACTGATGGAGTTCTCGCCGACAAAGATTATCTTTAAATAATTTGAGTTTGTTAATAAAGCTCAGTACAACACCTTTGGCTTTAATAAGGCTGATATTGTTTCCTTGAAGCTTCAGGAGATTTTCATTAATCTTTTCGAATATATCCGAAAGATAGGCCACATCATTTCGCAGTAATTTTAATTCAAAGCATATGTTTTCATTGTTTACTTCCAAAAATTCCACAATTGTATCAAATAATGCATAAAATCTTTTTAAACAATTTCCTTTTGATAGCCATCTTACTTCTGTATGTAAGATAAGTCGTTCGAATTCTTCATTATTTTCTTTACACAGTTGACGAAATAATCTATCATTCAAGGGATAAGACTTTATTTTATTGATGACATTTATAACAATACTCAGCGATTTGTGAAGTCTTCCATTAATCTTCTTTGCGACTAAATGTTGACGGTGAATGATGCAGTGAATTGCTAGAACATTTGGTGCAACGTTCTTCAACCTTGATATAAAACCACGATGCCGACCAACCATAGCTGATGCTCCGTCAGTAGCACAGGCAATAACATTAGTAAAGGGAATCTTTTTTTCAGTGAAAAAGTTTTCGAAGGGGTTTCAAATACTGACGAACCTTTCGTGTCAGTAGTAAGTAATTTTGAAAATAACATTTCTTCGATAATTTTTTCATTCTTCACAAATCGTACATAAGCAAGTAGTAGAGATTCATTATCACGCAGAGTACTCTCATCCAATTGTAATGAAAAATCGTTGGACTGTAGTTCATCACATAACTGAATTTCGATATCATTTGCCATCTCATCAATTCTTTTTGAAACCGTGTCATTGCTCAATGGGACTGAAGAAAGAATCTCTTGCTGATTTTGTCCGATCATATTATTAATGAATACACGTATAGCTGGTAGTATTAATTTTTCTCCATATATATGTGGTGCACAACATTTTGCAATAATTTGTGCTATTTCATAAGATACTATTAGTCCTTTATCGTTCCGACTTGAAATCTTCTTAAAAACATTACTGAGAGTATTACGGCTTTCAAATGTTTTCTTAAGTTCTTGAAAGTACAATATATCTTTATTATTCTTGTCGGGATGTTTCTTTAGAAAATGTTCATTTAACCGCGATGGCTTCATTGCCTCATTAGAAAATACGTGTTGACAGAGTAAACACATTGGCAATTGTTGATTTGTAGGAGATGGAATAAAACCGAATTTTAAATAGTCAATAGAATATTGTCGACATCTTTTCTGTTTGGTTGTCATCTTGAAATAAAGGCCGATTTGCGAAGAAAAATTTTTTAACGCAAAACCCCTCAGATAAACGTTAGTTTTAGCGTTAGCTTATAAGTGAACGCGACCGTCTCCAACGGATTGACAGAGATGACTAAGTGCATCAGTGCTCCCAAATTATGAGAACTACGCTCACACACACTCAAAGACTCTGTCTATCGTACGAATAGCTGTGCGTGTGTTGGTGCGTTGGTGAGACCCGCCGATATAGCGACGGAGCTAGCGGCCTGCGCTTCCCCCCAACCCCGGCCTCCCCGCCGCGCTCCGTGCAGTTGGCCCGCTCGCCGCCGCGCGCGCTGCGAGCGCCCAGCCGGTGCAGACTCGTGCAATATGCAGAAGCGACACAACGCCCACTTCAACTGCCGCAGCGCCCCATAAATGCTAAAAATTTAAAAACGCCCCGCCAGACCTTTAAAACGCCCACAAGGGGACGCTGGCGCCCCGGTTAAGAACCACTGTGCTAAAGTAATACTGGTCTTTACAAGCGTCGCTATCGAAAAATACAGTATTGTATAATAAATAATAATATTATTTGTCAGCGCTTTGGGCAACCCTAACCCAACCGATATAGCACGTTTTTTTGGCAAAATAAAAAAAAATGCTTTGATTACCTCTAATATTCGTTGACCAAAGATTAAATATTTTTTAATAAAACATTCGACATGTCCACTCCACACCAAGCACCATCTCATACTGAAGCTCAAACTGAAGCATAGTAGGTAAGAAAAGGCATCTTCGAAAAATAGTTACCATTTATTGGTATTATCATTATTATTTATTTTTTTTGCTTTTAAATGTAAACAATAAAATGGTTTTTTATTTCAATTTTTTTAGAAGTATATATGATACAATTATGCTTTAAAAATCAGTCAGAAAAAGTGGGAAAAATGGAACATTTCAAATGGCTGTATAATCATTATATTCGATAAATTAGAAATTCTGCTCAAATCACTTTCTTAAACAAATCTTTATCTGTATTTCTTTCTCAGACTTCAAACTTCGGTATCTTATAATCAACTTCGAAACGATCTCCGCGTAAAGCAGTTGAAAAAAATCCAAGTCAATGTTTTACGGCGTAAGCTTGACATTATAACTATTTTCATAAAAAAAATGCAATAGTGTAAAAAAGCGTTTGTAAAATGTAATTATTGAATTTTTTTTTTTTAAGTGAACGGTTCACGAGATTTCGTCGATGGCAAACGATCGATTAACTCTGTTTTCGGCGTAAAGGACCTATATCCTCTTAAATGCGCTATTTCTATAGAGCTTTCAGTAAACGACCAAAATATCGAAACAAATAATACAGCTTTTGCTATTCGTTGACAGATGTGACTACGCGATCGAAAAATGAACGAAAGTAATAATTGTAGCTTACATTATTCGTCAACAGATGCCACTCAACGCCAAAAGAAAGAGAAATCCACGGAAATAGTTATAAAAGGTTTGTACGTACGACATACGCTAACAATTATTAGCCCATCCAAACATGGCAAAGCTCACGTTGGTCAATATGACTCGCATGCGAGTGGTAGCATTTGAATCATATGATGAAGATTCAAAATCCGTATTTGCTCTCACGTGACAACATGGTTGATATTGTTTATTTTTTTTCATTCAGTGATATGAGATCATAGCATAAGTCTTTCGATTTGAAAAGAATAATTGCCCTGAAAAGGGCTGTTGTTTGTGTAATGCAAGTGCGAGCGTAGTCACGTCGAGGGCTGCAAGAGCTCTCTTTCTCCTCTTGGACTATCATCAGAAACAATATGATAATCATCATCATCATGATCGTAAGAGATACGCTACCAATGTTTAGCCCATCCGAATATGGCTACACTCACGTTGGTCAATATAACTTGCATGCGAGTGGTAGCATTTGAATCAAATGGTGTAGTACCAGAATCCGCATTTGCTCTCACGTGACTAGGGCATCCAATCCAGGTTGATGTTGTTAGTCATTTTTCTTTCAGCGATATGAGATCATAACATAAGTAATTCGATTTGAAAGGAATAGAAGTCCTGAAAAGGGCTGTTTGGTTAGGTTAGGTTAGGTTAGGTTAGGTTAGGTTAGGTTAGGTTAGGTTAGGTTAGGTTAGGTTAGGTTGGGTAAGGTTAGGTTAGGTTGGGTTAGGTTAGGTTAGGTTGGGTTAGGTTAGGTTAGGTTGGGTTAGGTTAGGTTAGGTTGGGTTAGGTTAGGTTAGGTTGGGTTAGGTTAGGTTAGGTTGGGTTAGGTTAGGTTAGGTTGGGTTAGGTTAGGTTAGGTTGGGTTAGGTTAGGTTAGGTTGGGTTAGGTTAGGTTAGGTTAGGTTAGGTTAGGTTAGTAGGTTAGGTTAGGTTAGGTTAGGTTAGGTTAGGTAGGTTAGGTTAGGTTAGGTTAGGTTAGGTTAGTTAGGTTAGGTTAGGTTAGGTTAGGTTAGGTTAGGTTAGGTTAGGTTAGGTTAGGTTAGGTTAGGTTAGGTTAGGTTAGGTTAGGTTAGGTTAGGTTAGGTTAGGTTAGGTTAGGTAGGTTAGGTTAGGTTAGGTTAGGTTAGGTTAGGTTAGGTTAGGTTAGGTTAGGTTAGGTTAGGTTAGGTTAGTAGGTTAGGTTAGGTTAGGTTAGGTTAGGTTAGGTTAGGTTAGGTTAGGTTAGGTTAGGTTAGGTTAGGTTAGGTTAGGTTAGGTTAGGTTAGGTTAGGTTAGGTTAGGTTAGGTTAGGTTAGGTTAGGTTAGGTTAGGTTAGGTTAGGTAGGTTAGGTTAGGTTAGGTTAGGTTAGGTTAGGTTAGGTTAGGTTAGGTTAGGTTAGGTTAGGTTAGGTTAGGTTAGGTTAGGTTAGGTTAGGTTAGGTTAGGTTAGGTTAGGTTAGGTTAGGTTAGGTTAGGTTAGGTTAGGTTAGGTTAGGTTAGGTTAGGTTAGGTTAGGTTAGGTTAGGTTAGGTTAGGTTAGGTTAGGTTAGGTTAGGTTAGGTTAGGTTAGGTTAGGTTAGGTTAGGTTAGGTTAGGTTAGGTTAGGTTAGGTTAGGTTAGGTTAGGTTAGGTTAGGTTAGGTTAGGTTAGGTTAGGTTAGGTTAGGTTAGGTTAGGTTAGGTTAGGTTAGGTTAGGTTAGGTTAGGTAGGTTAGGTTAGGTTAGGTTAGGTTAGGTTAGGTTAGGTTAGGTTAGGTTAGGTTAGGTTAGGTTAGGTTAGGTTAGGTTAGGTTAGGTTAGGTTAGGTTAGGTTAGGTTAGGTTAGGTTAGGTTAGGTTAGGTTAGGTTAGGTTAGGTTAGGTTAGGTTAGGTTAGGTTAGGTTAGGTTAGGTTAGGTTAGGTTAGGTTAGGTTAGGTTAGGTTAGGTTAGGTTAGGTTAGGTTAGGTTAGGTTAGGTTAGGTTAGGTTAGGTTAGGTTAGGTTAGGTTAGGTTAGGTTAGGTTAGGTTAGGTTAGGTTAGGTTAGGTTAGGTTAGGTTAGGTTAGGTTAGGTTAGGTTAGGTTAGGTTAGGTTAGGTTAGGTTAGGTTAGGTTAGGTTAGGTTAGGTTAGGTTAGGTTAGGTTAGGTTAGGTTAGGTTAGGTTAGGTTAGGTTAGGTTAGGTTAGGTTAGGTTAGGTTAGGTTAGGTTAGGTTAGGTTAGGTTAGGTTAGGTTAGGTTAGGTTAGGTTAGGTTAGGTTAGGTTAGGTTAGGTTAGGTTAGGTTAGGTTAGGTTAGGTTAGGTTAGGTTAGGTTAGGTTAGGTTAGGTTAGGTTAGGTTAGGTTAGGTTAGGTTAGGTTAGGTTAGGTTAGGTTAGGTTAGGTTAGGTTAGGTTAGGTTAGGTTAGGTTAGGTTAGGTTAGGTTAGGTTAGGTTAGGTTAGGTTAGGTTAGGTTAGGTTAGGTTAGGTTAGGTTAGGTTAGGTTAGGTTAGGTTAGGTTAGGTTAGGTTAGGTTAGGTTAGGTTAGGTTAGGTTAGGTTAGGTTAGGTTAGGTTAGGTTAGGTTAGGTTAGGTTAGGTTAGGTTAGGTTAGGTTAGGTTAGGTTAGGTTAGGTTAGGTTAGGTTAGGTTAGGTTAGGTTAGGTTAGGTTAGGTTAGGTTAGGTTAGGTTAGGTTAGGTTAGGTTAGGTTAGGTTAGGTTAGGTTAGGTTAGGTTAGGTTAGGTTAGGTTAGGTTAGGTTAGGTTAGGTTAGGTTAGGTTAGGTTAGGTTAGGTTAGGTTAGGTTAGGTTAGGTTAGGTTAGGTTAGGTTAGGTTAGGTTAGGTTAGGTTAGGTTAGGTTAGGTTAGGTTAGGTTAGGTTAGGTTAGGTTAGGTTAGGTTAGGTTAGGTTAGGTTAGGTTAGGTTAGGTTAGGTTAGGTTAGGTTAGGTTAGGTTAGGTTAGGTTAGGTTAGGTTAGGTTAGGTTAGGTTAGGTTAGGTTAGGTTAGGTTAGGTTAGGTTAGGTTAGGTTAGGTTAGGTTAGGTTAGGTTAGGTTAGGTTAGGTTAGGTTAGGTTAGGTTAGGTTAGGTTAGGTTAGGTTAGGTTAGGTTAGGTTAGGTTAGGTTAGGTTAGGTTAGGTTAGGTTAGGTTAGGTTAGGTTAGGTTAGGTTAGGTTAGGTTAGGTTAGGTTAGGTTAGGTTAGGTTAGGTTAGGTTAGGTTAGGTTAGGTTAGGTTAGGTTAGGTTAGGTTAGGTTAGGTTAGGTTAGGTTAGGTTAGGTTAGGTTAGGTTAGGTTAGGTTAGGTTAGGTTAGGTTAGGTTAGGTTAGGTTAGGTTAGGTTAGGTTAGGTTAGGTTAGGTTAGGTTAGGTTAGGTTAGGTTAGGTTAGGTTAGGTTAGGTTAGGTTAGGTTAGGTTAGGTTAGGTTAGGTTAGGTTAGGTTAGGTTAGGTTAGGTTAGGTTAGGTTAGGTTAGGTTAGGTTAGGTTAGGTTAGGTTAGGTTAGGTTAGGTTAGGTTAGGTTAGGTTAGGTTAGGTTAGGTTAGGTTAGGTTAGGTTAGGTTAGGTTAGGTTAGGTTAGGTTAGGTTAGGTTAGGTTAGGTTAGGTTAGGTTAGGTTAGGTTAGGTTAGGTTAGGTTAGGTTAGGTTAGGTTAGGTTAGGTTAGGTTAGGTTAGGTTAGGTTAGGTTAGGTTAGGTTAGGTTAGGTTAGGTTAGGTTAGGTTAGGTTAGGTTAGGTTAGGTTAGGTTAGGTTAGGTTAGGTTAGGTTAGGTTAGGTTAGGTTAGGTTAGGTTAGGTTAGGTTAGGTTAGGTTAGGTTAGGTTAGGTTAGGTTAGGTTAGGTTAGGTTAGGTTAGGTTAGGTTAGGTTAGGTTAGGTTAGGTTAGGTTAGGTTAGGTTAGGTTAGGTTAGGTTAGGTTAGGTTAGGTTAGGTTAGGTTAGGTTAGGTTAGGTTAGGTTAGGTTAGGTTAGGTTAGGTTAGGTTAGGTTAGGTTAGGTTAGGTTAGGTTAGGTTAGGTTAGGTTAGGTTAGGTTAGGTTAGGTTAGGTTAGGTTAGGTTAGGTTAGGTTAGGTTAGGTTAGGTTAGGTTAGGTTAGGTTAGGTTAGGTTAGGTTAGGTTAGGTTAGGTTAGGTTAGGTTAGGTTAGGTTAGGTTAGGTTAGGTTAGGTTAGGTTAGGTTAGGTTAGGTTAGGTTAGGTTAGGTTAGGTTAGGTTAGGTTAGGTTAGGTTAGGTTAGGTTAGGTTAGGTTAGGTTAGGTTAGGTTAGGTTAGGTTAGGTTAGGTTAGGTTAGGTTAGGTTAGGTTAGGTTAGGTTAGGTTAGGTTAGGTTAGGTTAGGTTAGGTTAGGTTAGGTTAGGTTAGGTTAGGTTAGGTTAGGTTAGGTTAGGTTAGGTTAGGTTAGGTTAGGTTAGGTTAGGTTAGGTTAGGTTAGGTTAGGTTAGGTTAGGTTAGGTTAGGTTAGGTTAGGTTAGGTTAGGTTAGGTTAGGTTAGGTTAGGTTAGGTTAGGTTAGGTTAGGTTAGGTTAGGTTAGGTTAGGTTAGGTTAGGTTAGGTTAGGTTAGGTTAGGTTAGGTTAGGTTAGGTTAGGTTAGGTTAGGTTAGGTTAGGTTAGGTTAGGTTAGGTTAGGTTAGGTTAGGTTAGGTTAGGTTAGGTTAGGTTAGGTTAGGTTAGGTTAGGTTAGGTTAGGTTAGGTTAGGTTAGGTTAGGTTAGGTTAGGTTAGGTTAGGTTAGGTTAGGTTAGGTTAGGTTAGGTTAGGTTAGGTTAGGTTAGGTTAGGTTAGGTTAGGTTAGGTTAGGTTAGGTTAGGTTAGGTTAGGTTAGGTTAGGTTAGGTTAGGTTAGGTTAGGTTAGGTTAGGTTAGGTTAGGTTAGGTTAGGTTAGGTTAGGTTAGGTTAGGTTAGGTTAGGTTAGGTTAGGTTAGGTTAGGTTAGGTTAGGTTAGGTTAGGTTAGGTTAGGTTAGGTTAGGTTAGGTTAGGTTAGGTTAGGTTAGGTTAGGTTAGGTTAGGTTAGGTTAGGTTAGGTTAGGTTAGGTTAGGTTAGGTTAGGTTAGGTTAGGTTAGGTTAGGTTAGGTTAGGTTAGGTTAGGTTAGGTTAGGTTAGGTTAGGTTAGGTTAGGTTAGGTTAGGTTAGGTTAGGTTAGGTTAGGTTAGGTTAGGTTAGGTTAGGTTAGGTTAGGTTAGGTTAGGTTAGGTTAGGTTAGGTTAGGTTAGGTTAGGTTAGGTTAGGTTAGGTTAGGTTAGGTTAGGTTAGGTTAGGTTAGGTTAGGTTAGGTTAGGTTAGGTTAGGTTAGGTTAGGTTAGGTTAGGTTAGGTTAGGTTAGGTTAGGTTAGGTTAGGTTAGGTTAGGTTAGGTTAGGTTAGGTTAGGTTAGGTTAGGTTAGGTTAGGTTAGGTTAGGTTAGGTTAGGTTAGGTTAGGTTAGGTTAGGTTAGGTTAGGTTAGGTTAGGTTAGGTTAGGTTAGGTTAGGTTAGGTTAGGTTAGGTTAGGTTAGGTTAGGTTAGGTTAGGTTAGGTTAGGTTAGGTTAGGTTAGGTTAGGTTAGGTTAGGTTAGGTTAGGTTAGGTTAGGTTAGGTTAGGTTAGGTTAGGTTAGGTTAGGTTAGGTTAGGTTAGGTTAGGTTAGGTTAGGTTAGGTTAGGTTAGGTTAGGTTAGGTTAGGTTAGGTTAGGTTAGGTTAGGTTAGGTTAGGTTAGGTTAGGTTAGGTTAGGTTAGGTTAGGTTAGGTTAGGTTAGGTTAGGTTAGGTTAGGTTAGGTTAGGTTAGGTTAGGTTAGGTTAGGTTAGGTTAGGTTAGGTTAGGTTAGGTTAGGTTAGGTTAGGTTAGGTTAGGTTAGGTTAGGTTAGGTTAGGTTAGGTTAGGTTAGGTTAGGTTAGGTTAGGTTAGGTTAGGTTAGGTTAGGTTAGGTTAGGTTAGGTTAGGTTAGGTTAGGTTAGGTTAGGTTAGGTTAGGTTAGGTTAGGTTAGGTTAGGTTAGGTTAGGTTAGGTTAGGTTAGGTTAGGTTAGGTTAGGTTAGGTTAGGTTAGGTTAGGTTAGGTTAGGTTAGGTTAGGTTAGGTTAGGTTAGGTTAGGTTAGGTTAGGTTAGGTTAGGTTAGGTTAGGTTAGGTTAGGTTAGGTTAGGTTAGGTTAGGTTAGGTTAGGTTAGGTTAGGTTAGGTTAGGTTAGGTTAGGTTAGGTTAGGTTAGGTTAGGTTAGGTTAGGTTAGGTTAGGTTAGGTTAGGTTAGGTTAGGTTAGGTTAGGTTAGGTTAGGTTAGGTTAGGTTAGGTTAGGTTAGGTTAGGTTAGGTTAGGTTAGGTTAGGTTAGGTTAGGTTAGGTTAGGTTAGGTTAGGTTAGGTTAGGTTAGGTTAGGTTAGGTTAGGTTAGGTTAGGTTAGGTTAGGTTAGGTTAGGTTAGGTTAGGTTAGGTTAGGTTAGGTTAGGTTAGGTTAGGTTAGGTTAGGTTAGGTTAGGTTAGGTTAGGTTAGGTTAGGTTAGGTTAGGTTAGGTTAGGTTAGGTTAGGTTAGGTTAGGTTAGGTTAGGTTAGGTTAGGTTAGGTTAGGTTAGGTTAGGTTAGGTTAGGTTAGGTTAGGTTAGGTTAGGTTAGGTTAGGTTAGGTTAGGTTAGGTTAGGTTAGGTTAGGTTAGGTTAGGTTAGGTTAGGTTAGGTTAGGTTAGGTTAGGTTAGGTTAGGTTAGGTTAGGTTAGGTTAGGTTAGGTTAGGTTAGGTTAGGTTAGGTTAGGTTAGGTTAGGTTAGGTTAGGTTAGGTTAGGTTAGGTTAGGTTAGGTTAGGTTAGGTTAGGTTAGGTTAGGTTAGGTTAGGTTAGGTTAGGTTAGGTTAGGTTAGGTTAGGTTAGGTTAGGTTAGGTTAGGTTAGGTTAGGTTAGGTTAGGTTAGGTTAGGTTAGGTTAGGTTAGGTTAGGTTAGGTTAGGTTAGGTTAGGTTAGGTTAGGTTAGGTTAGGTTAGGTTAGGTTAGGTTAGGTTAGGTTAGGTTAGGTTAGGTTAGGTTAGGTTAGGTTAGGTTAGGTTAGGTTAGGTTAGGTTAGGTTAGGTTAGGTTAGGTTAGGTTAGGTTAGGTTAGGTTAGGTTAGGTTAGGTTAGGTTAGGTTAGGTTAGGTTAGGTTAGGTTAGGTTAGGTTAGGTTAGGTTAGGTTAGGTTAGGTTAGGTTAGGTTAGGTTAGGTTAGGTTAGGTTAGGTTAGGTTAGGTTAGGTTAGGTTAGGTTAGGTTAGGTTAGGTTAGGTTAGGTTAGGTTAGGTTAGGTTAGGTTAGGTTAGGTTAGGTTAGGTTAGGTTAGGTTAGGTTAGGTTAGGTTAGGTTAGGTTAGGTTAGGTTAGGTTAGGTTAGGTTAGGTTAGGTTAGGTTAGGTTAGGTTAGGTTAGGTTAGGTTAGGTTAGGTTAGGTTAGGTTAGGTTAGGTTAGGTTAGGTTAGGTTAGGTTAGGTTAGGTTAGGTTAGGTTAGGTTAGGTTAGGTTAGGTTAGGTTAGGTTAGGTTAGGTTAGGTTAGGTTAGGTTAGGTTAGGTTAGGTTAGGTTAGGTTAGGTTAGGTTAGGTTAGGTTAGGTTAGGTTAGGTTAGGTTAGGTTAGGTTAGGTTAGGTTAGGTTAGGTTAGGTTAGGTTAGGTTAGGTTAGGTTAGGTTAGGTTAGGTTAGGTTAGGTTAGGTTAGGTTAGGTTAGGTTAGGTTAGGTTAGGTTAGGTTAGGTTAGGTTAGGTTAGGTTAGGTTAGGTTAGGTTAGGTTAGGTTAGGTTAGGTTAGGTTAGGTTAGGTTAGGTTAGGTTAGGTTAGGTTAGGTTAGGTTAGGTTAGGTTAGGTTAGGTTAGGTTAGGTTAGGTTAGGTTAGGTTAGGTTAGGTTAGGTTAGGTTAGGTTAGGTTAGGTTAGGTTAGGTTAGGTTAGGTTAGGTTAGGTTAGGTTAGGTTAGGTTAGGTTAGGTTAGGTTAGGTTAGGTTAGGTTAGGTTAGGTTAGGTTAGGTTAGGTTAGGTTAGGTTAGGTTAGGTTAGGTTAGGTTAGGTTAGGTTAGGTTAGGTTAGGTTAGGTTAGGTTAGGTTAGGTTAGGTTAGGTTAGGTTAGGTTAGGTTAGGTTAGGTTAGGTTAGGTTAGGTTAGGTTAGGTTAGGTTAGGTTAGGTTAGGTTAGGTTAGGTTAGGTTAGGTTAGGTTAGGTTAGGTTAGGTTAGGTTAGGTTAGGTTAGGTTAGGTTAGGTTAGGTTAGGTTAGGTTAGGTTAGGTTAGGTTAGGTTAGGTTAGGTTAGGTTAGGTTAGGTTAGGTTAGGTTAGGTTAGGTTAGGTTAGGTTAGGTTAGGTTAGGTTAGGTTAGGTTAGGTTAGGTTAGGTTAGGTTAGGTTAGGTTAGGTTAGGTTAGGTTAGGTTAGGTTAGGTTAGGTTAGGTTAGGTTAGGTTAGGTTAGGTTAGGTTAGGTTAGGTTAGGTTAGGTTAGGTTAGGTTAGGTTAGGTTAGGTTAGGTTAGGTTAGGTTAGGTTAGGTTAGGTTAGGTTAGGTTAGGTTAGGTTAGGTTAGGTTAGGTTAGGTTAGGTTAGGTTAGGTTAGGTTAGGTTAGGTTAGGTTAGGTTAGGTTAGGTTAGGTTAGGTTAGGTTAGGTTAGGTTAGGTTAGGTTAGGTTAGGTTAGGTTAGGTTAGGTTAGGTTAGGTTAGGTTAGGTTAGGTTAGGTTAGGTTAGGTTAGGTTAGGTTAGGTTAGGTTAGGTTAGGTTAGGTTAGGTTAGGTTAGGTTAGGTTAGGTTAGGTTAGGTTAGGTTAGGTTAGGTTAGGTTAGGTTAGGTTAGGTTAGGTTAGGTTAGGTTAGGTTAGGTTAGGTTAGGTTAGGTTAGGTTAGGTTAGGTTAGGTTAGGTTAGGTTAGGTTAGGTTAGGTTAGGTTAGGTTAGGTTAGGTTAGGTTAGGTTAGGTTAGGTTAGGTTAGGTTAGGTTAGGTTAGGTTAGGTTAGGTTAGGTTAGGTTAGGTTAGGTTAGGTTAGGTTAGGTTAGGTTAGGTTAGGTTAGGTTAGGTTAGGTTAGGTTAGGTTAGGTTAGGTTAGGTTAGGTTAGGTTAGGTTAGGTTAGGTTAGGTTAGGTTAGGTTAGGTTAGGTTAGGTTAGGTTAGGTTAGGTTAGGTTAGGTTAGGTTAGGTTAGGTTAGGTTAGGTTAGGTTAGGTTAGGTTAGGTTAGGTTAGGTTAGGTTAGGTTAGGTTAGGTTAGGTTAGGTTAGGTTAGGTTAGGTTAGGTTAGGTTAGGTTAGGTTAGGTTAGGTTAGGTTAGGTTAGGTTAGGTTAGGTTAGGTTAGGTTAGGTTAGGTTAGGTTAGGTTAGGTTAGGTTAGGTTAGGTTAGGTTAGGTTAGGTTAGGTTAGGTTAGGTTAGGTTAGGTTAGGTTAGGTTAGGTTAGGTTAGGTTAGGTTAGGTTAGGTTAGGTTAGGTTAGGTTAGGTTAGGTTAGGTTAGGTTAGGTTAGGTTAGGTTAGGTTAGGTTAGGTTAGGTTAGGTTAGGTTAGGTTAGGTTAGGTTAGGTTAGGTTAGGTTAGGTTAGGTTAGGTTAGGTTAGGTTAGGTTAGGTTAGGTTAGGTTAGGTTAGGTTAGGTTAGGTTAGGTTAGGTTAGGTTAGGTTAGGTTAGGTTAGGTTAGGTTAGGTTAGGTTAGGTTAGGTTAGGTTAGGTTAGGTTAGGTTAGGTTAGGTTAGGTTAGGTTAGGTTAGGTTAGGTTAGGTTAGGTTAGGTTAGGTTAGGTTAGGTTAGGTTAGGTTAGGTTAGGTTAGGTTAGGTTAGGTTAGGTTAGGTTAGGTTAGGTTAGGTTAGGTTAGGTTAGGTTAGGTTAGGTTAGGTTAGGTTAGGTTAGGTTAGGTTAGGTTAGGTTAGGTTAGGTTAGGTTAGGTTAGGTTAGGTTAGGTTAGGTTAGGTTAGGTTAGGTTAGGTTAGGTTAGGTTAGGTTAGGTTAGGTTAGGTTAGGTTAGGTTAGGTTAGGTTAGGTTAGGTTAGGTTAGGTTAGGTTAGGTTAGGTTAGGTTAGGTTAGGTTAGGTTAGGTTAGGTTAGGTTAGGTTAGGTTAGGTTAGGTTAGGTTAGGTTAGGTTAGGTTAGGTTAGGTTAGGTTAGGTTAGGTTAGGTTAGGTTAGGTTAGGTTAGGTTAGGTTAGGTTAGGTTAGGTTAGGTTAGGTTAGGTTAGGTTAGGTTAGGTTAGGTTAGGTTAGGTTAGGTTAGGTTAGGTTAGGTTAGGTTAGGTTAGGTTAGGTTAGGTTAGGTTAGGTTAGGTTAGGTTAGGTTAGGTTAGGTTAGGTTAGGTTAGGTTAGGTTAGGTTAGGTTAGGTTAGGTTAGGTTAGGTTAGGTTAGGTTAGGTTAGGTTAGGTTAGGTTAGGTTAGGTTAGGTTAGGTTAGGTTAGGTTAGGTTAGGTTAGGTTAGGTTAGGTTAGGTTAGGTTAGGTTAGGTTAGGTTAGGTTAGGTTAGGTTAGGTTAGGTTAGGTTAGGTTAGGTTAGGTTAGGTTAGGTTAGGTTAGGTTAGGTTAGGTTAGGTTAGGTTAGGTTAGGTTAGGTTAGGTTAGGTTAGGTTAGGTTAGGTTAGGTTAGGTTAGGTTAGGTTAGGTTAGGTTAGGTTAGGTTAGGTTAGGTTAGGTTAGGTTAGGTTAGGTTAGGTTAGGTTAGGTTAGGTTAGGTTAGGTTAGGTTAGGTTAGGTTAGGTTAGGTTAGGTTAGGTTAGGTTAGGTTAGGTTAGGTTAGGTTAGGTTAGGTTAGGTTAGGTTAGGTTAGGTTAGGTTAGGTTAGGTTAGGTTAGGTTAGGTTAGGTTAGGTTAGGTTAGGTTAGGTTAGGTTAGGTTAGGTTAGGTTAGGTTAGGTTAGGTTAGGTTAGGTTAGGTTAGGTTAGGTTAGGTTAGGTTAGGTTAGGTTAGGTTAGGTTAGGTTAGGTTAGGTTAGGTTAGGTTAGGTTAGGTTAGGTTAGGTTAGGTTAGGTTAGGTTAGGTTAGGTTAGGTTAGGTTAGGTTAGGTTAGGTTAGGTTAGGTTAGGTTAGGTTAGGTTAGGTTAGGTTAGGTTAGGTTAGGTTAGGTTAGGTTAGGTTAGGTTAGGTTAGGTTAGGTTAGGTTAGGTTAGGTTAGGTTAGGTTAGGTTAGGTTAGGTTAGGTTAGGTTAGGTTAGGTTAGGTTAGGTTAGGTTAGGTTAGGTTAGGTTAGGTTAGGTTAGGTTAGGTTAGGTTAGGTTAGGTTAGGTTAGGTTAGGTTAGGTTAGGTTAGGTTAGGTTAGGTTAGGTTAGGTTAGGTTAGGTTAGGTTAGGTTAGGTTAGGTTAGGTTAGGTTAGGTTAGGTTAGGTTAGGTTAGGTTAGGTTAGGTTAGGTTAGGTTAGGTTAGGTTAGGTTAGGTTAGGTTAGGTTAGGTTAGGTTAGGTTAGGTTAGGTTAGGTTAGGTTAGGTTAGGTTAGGTTAGGTTAGGTTAGGTTAGGTTAGGTTAGGTTAGGTTAGGTTAGGTTAGGTTAGGTTAGGTTAGGTTAGGTTAGGTTAGGTTAGGTTAGGTTAGGTTAGGTTAGGTTAGGTTAGGTTAGGTTAGGTTAGGTTAGGTTAGGTTAGGTTAGGTTAGGTTAGGTTAGGTTAGGTTAGGTTAGGTTAGGTTAGGTTAGGTTAGGTTAGGTTAGGTTAGGTTAGGTTAGGTTAGGTTAGGTTAGGTTAGGTTAGGTTAGGTTAGGTTAGGTTAGGTTAGGTTAGGTTAGGTTAGGTTAGGTTAGGTTAGGTTAGGTTAGGTTAGGTTAGGTTAGGTTAGGTTAGGTTAGGTTAGGTTAGGTTAGGTTAGGTTAGGTTAGGTTAGGTTAGGTTAGGTTAGGTTAGGTTAGGTTAGGTTAGGTTAGGTTAGGTTAGGTTAGGTTAGGTTAGGTTAGGTTAGGTTAGGTTAGGTTAGGTTAGGTTAGGTTAGGTTAGGTTAGGTTAGGTTAGGTTAGGTTAGGTTAGGTTAGGTTAGGTTAGGTTAGGTTAGGTTAGGTTAGGTTAGGTTAGGTTAGGTTAGGTTAGGTTAGGTTAGGTTAGGTTAGGTTAGGTTAGGTTAGGTTAGGTTAGGTTAGGTTAGGTTAGGTTAGGTTAGGTTAGGTTAGGTTAGGTTAGGTTAGGTTAGGTTAGGTTAGGTTAGGTTAGGTTAGGTTAGGTTAGGTTAGGTTAGGTTAGGTTAGGTTAGGTTAGGTTAGGTTAGGTTAGGTTAGGTTAGGTTAGGTTAGGTTAGGTTAGGTTAGGTTAGGTTAGGTTAGGTTAGGTTAGGTTAGGTTAGGTTAGGTTAGGTTAGGTTAGGTTAGGTTAGGTTAGGTTAGGTTAGGTTAGGTTAGGTTAGGTTAGGTTAGGTTAGGTTAGGTTAGGTTAGGTTAGGTTAGGTTAGGTTAGGTTAGGTTAGGTTAGGTTAGGTTAGGTTAGGTTAGGTTAGGTTAGGTTAGGTTAGGTTAGGTTAGGTTAGGTTAGGTTAGGTTAGGTTAGGTTAGGTTAGGTTAGGTTAGGTTAGGTTAGGTTAGGTTAGGTTAGGTTAGGTTAGGTTAGGTTAGGTTAGGTTAGGTTAGGTTAGGTTAGGTTAGGTTAGGTTAGGTTAGGTTAGGTTAGGTTAGGTTAGGTTAGGTTAGGTTAGGTTAGGTTAGGTTAGGTTAGGTTAGGTTAGGTTAGGTTAGGTTAGGTTAGGTTAGGTTAGGTTAGGTTAGGTTAGGTTAGGTTAGGTTAGGTTAGGTTAGGTTAGGTTAGGTTAGGTTAGGTTAGGTTAGGTTAGGTTAGGTTAGGTTAGGTTAGGTTAGGTTAGGTTAGGTTAGGTTAGGTTAGGTTAGGTTAGGTTAGGTTAGGTTAGGTTAGGTTAGGTTAGGTTAGGTTAGGTTAGGTTAGGTTAGGTTAGGTTAGGTTAGGTTAGGTTAGGTTAGGTTAGGTTAGGTTAGGTTAGGTTAGGTTAGGTTAGGTTAGGTTAGGTTAGGTTAGGTTAGGTTAGGTTAGGTTAGGTTAGGTTAGGTTAGGTTAGGTTAGGTTAGGTTAGGTTAGGTTAGGTTAGGTTAGGTTAGGTTAGGTTAGGTTAGGTTAGGTTAGGTTAGGTTAGGTTAGGTTAGGTTAGGTTAGGTTAGGTTAGGTTAGGTTAGGTTAGGTTAGGTTAGGTTAGGTTAGGTTAGGTTAGGTTAGGTTAGGTTAGGTTAGGTTAGGTTAGGTTAGGTTAGGTTAGGTTAGGTTAGGTTAGGTTAGGTTAGGTTAGGTTAGGTTAGGTTAGGTTAGGTTAGGTTAGGTTAGGTTAGGTTAGGTTAGGTTAGGTTAGGTTAGGTTAGGTTAG